>JBBMKF010472033.1:0-27176 GCA_037834155.1 Curcuma caesia | reverse complement strand
GGCGACGAACATGATTTGTCGCCAATTGGCGACGAATCAGAGTTCGTCGCCAATTGGCGACACATCATGTATTCGTCGCCAATTGGCGACGAATTCGGCGACGAATATCATTTTTTGTCGTAAATTGTAGCGGCAAACACAAATTTTTCATCGCAGAAACTTTGCGACGATTTTATAGCAACGAAAATTTTTCGTCACAAATTTCGTTGAAAATTGTTTTGCGACGAATTTTTTGACAAAATTCGTCGCAAATTTCGTCGCAGAATGCTGTTTTTTTTGTAGTGTTGAGTAAAGATATATTTAATGAGTAAGTTCAAAGTAATTTGACTCAAACTCTTGTTTGTCGTTATAATGATGATATATTTAAGGTAAACAATCAAATATATCAATGTGATTTTATTAAAACAAACAAATAACTTCACAAACTTATAGCTAATAATAGAGAAAATGATCACCCAAAAATTATGCAATAATAAAATGGACTTCAATTTTTCTTAGACAAAACATACAAGAAGTCATGTGTCACCACTATTTGATGTCCATTGAATAGACCTTATTGAGCTGTATGTGAGAAAGTTTTATAAGCTATAGTCATCTAGCTTTAATTGCTTTTAATCAAATCAACCAAAAAATCTCTTTAGTTACATCTAACTTCTCACACCTTCCAACTCCAATTGATCCAAGGCATTAGAATTCTACAACTATACTAGTGTGTTATGATTGTGCATAGTCATAGACCTAGTCTCCCTTCCCATAAACATTGTTGAAAAGGAGTAACCTTGTGATATGGCTTAGATGGAAT
Source organism: Curcuma caesia (assembly GCA_037834155.1). NCBI lineage: Eukaryota > Viridiplantae > Streptophyta > Magnoliopsida > Zingiberales > Zingiberaceae > Curcuma > Curcuma caesia. Next base: position 26,374 of record JBBMKF010472033.1, on the reverse strand, counting down.
TAAACGACTAGTGATCATCCAACAATTTCCATTAACGAGACTATTCATTGTAAAATCAAGAATGTGCATATCAGACTAAGTGTTTGTTGCTATCTCCTTCAACAACGAATTTGTGCTGAACTCCAAATAATTTAACTCACAAATAATAATAATTTTAAAAAAAAAATCAAATGAGAAACGCCACCTGAGAAAGCAACAACCATGCCGGCAATTTCAGCGCTCCAATCAAACCCACGAATCGCGTCGTACACCCCAGCATGATCCCGAGTCCATAAGCATTGCCCGATTTTCCAAACAGCAACAATCTCCGGTCTACTCTCCTTGATCTCCAGCGGTATAGATTTCCACAGAAACCTCGCGCTATTGCTGAAAAATAAACAATCGACCATCAGTTCCAAGCCCAAACTGATCAAACATAAAGCTTGAGTCTCACAGATCGTTCGCAAAGACATGTCCAAGGAGATGGATGGCGAAGGGCCACTCGTCTTGGTAGCGGATTCCCCGCGACGCCAACTAAAATCACACGGATCAAACACTGGATAAGCATCCAAGACAAGGCGAAAAGCGTGGAAAATTCGAGACGGGAAACCCTAGAGAAGCCGTAACGGAAGACGGATCTTACCTTGAGCATGAGATCGTCGCAGGTGTCAGCGACGGCGGAGTAGGACTTGGAGGCGAGGGCTTTCTGGATCGGCGAGAGATCCATCGCGAGGTAGAATCAGAGGGGCGATTTCTTCCTGCCTCTGGCTTCGTCTTCTGTCTTCGTCCAGGCGAAGCCACGCTTAATCAGTGCGTTCTGATAAAGGAAGCAAAATTCCACTTTGCCCCTCGTAGTTTGTTTGTTTTTTAGTTTCACACTTTAAATCTTACTTTTCTAAGCCTTGAAAAAAAAAGATAAATTCGAATTCTTTTTGAGACGTTTTGAAGTTCAATTTTGAGATGAATATCTTGGAAGTTACGATTTAGAATTTAAGGTTTAGAGTTTATGATTTAGGATTTAAATCTTGAACTCAATTAGTTTTGGATGTAGATAATTTTTTTTTTGATTCGTTTATCAGATAAATTTGAAAGTACGAACAATTTTTTTCAGCAAAATGTGAAATCAGCCACCCAGTAGTCTCACACGATTTGTCCACGATCATTTATAACGAGGTAAATCGAGAAACTGCAATTGGCCACGACGGAGGAGGGCATTGCCTTGACTTTGTTGAGATTCGATCATTGTCCATTTCAACAACTCTGTTCCATCGTAACCAACTCAACTGTGCTTTAGGGGCCAAGTACGAACAACTTCTCTTCTGCAAAAAGTGGAATCCACCAACCTAGCGGCTCCACACGATCAGACCCACAACCATATGTGAGAAGGTAAATCGAGAAACTACAGTTGACCACGATGAAGGAGGGTATTGTCTCGGCTTCACCGAGATTCAAATCCTTATCCTCTTCTACAAATCTGTTCCGTTGTAACCAACTCAGTTATGTTCTGAGGGCACGAACAACTTCTCTTTTGCAAAAAACGATGGAATTTACCACCTTAGCGGCCCCACACGGTCGGTCTCATAATCATATGTGAGGAGATAAATCGAGAAACTACAATTGATCATGACACAGGAGGGTATTGTCTTACTTCGTCAAGATTCAAACTCTTACCCTCTTCTGCAACTCTATTGTGTAATAACCAACTTAGTTATGCCCCGGGGGCACGAACAACTTCTCGATCTAACAATCAATGGAGGCTAATTCCTCATCCATGTTAATTTCCATGAAAATGAAATGCTTTGGCTGCCTAAGGTACAACATGCTCTGCTCCGAGGCAGAGCCTACACAGTTCGAGCTCGCCTTTAGCCCACAAAGCTTCACAAGCATTGACAGGGAAACACTTTCCTTTTTTGATCACTTTAGCAACTTCATTTCCTGCAAAAAGCTTCAAACTTTTAGGTTCAGTTACTCATGTTCTCATGCTCAAAGACAGCGACACGATTTCAACCAGCACACTTTCTCAGACTCCTCTCTCCCCTTCCTTCGTCCTCTTCGACCTGAGCCAAACCAGACAAAAGCTTCCAACCTTCTGTCTTCTTCTTCTTCTTCCCTCTTCCAATTTCAGACAAAGTTGAACGCACCTCCATGAATGAATGGAAGAAACGAGTTTATGGATGATCATTAGTTTATGATTTGAGATTTTTATGCAATTCAGAAATAAAAATTTGATCTTGAGCGAAAACAGAGAAGAGATGATGATCGCGTGGAATCTGATCGCTTCTCTCTGTGTGTTTATTGGGAATTGTGTGCTTCGATTTCGAGTGAAGTTGCAGGGTTTGATTGCTTGTGGAGCTACCTGAGACTGCAGATGTCCCACAGCTTCTTCCTCGCCTCGACGATCTCGTCGAGGAAGTCGTCGAGCTGGCCGGCGATGTTGTCGACGCCGGCGCGGAGAAGGGCGAGGCAGGCACTCAGGTGCTCCGCTCTGTCTTGCGCGTCTTCTCCGGCGCCGATCCTCTCTAGGTGCTCCTTCAAGTCCTCCACGCCGGCCTTGGATCGCCGGAACTCCTGCGCCAGCGGCCCGGTGCGGATGCCGGCGCCGTCGATCTCCGCCGCTACCCTCTGCTGCAGCCTGGCGATCGACGCCATGTAACCGGGTTCGAAGGCGGCGCAGGTGTCGCCGGCGGAGGTGGCTGCTCGGCAGCCGGGCCACCAGCAGACGAGTCCCCAGAGCAGCGCCGCGAGGAGGAAGGAGCTCACGTTGCTCATCGCGTGGAGCACGCCGCGGAATCCGTTGAACCCGTGGAGCTTCGACTCCGACGGCGCCGTCTCGTTGAAGCGGAGCGACAGCGGCTCGATCCGCGTCTCCATCAGCGCTCTGTTCTCCTCCTCCAGCCCCGCCGCCGCTCGCCGGCAAGCAGACACCGCCCTCGTCGCCTGCAATGCAGCACCGCCTCATTAAAAACCCCACCTTCAACGTCTCAACGGATCAAAACCCCGATCTTGACGATCCCAAAAACCTGGCGGAGGAGTTGCGGATTGATCTGGCGGCGTTCCACGGCCGCCACCACGTCCGCGCCGGCGGCGCAGTAGTTCTCCATCCCGGCGACGCCGAGCTTGAGCACATGGCAAACCTCCCAGATGCGCGCGCTCTCGTCCATGTACTCGTCGAGCCACTTCTCGCCGGGGGGCAGTCGGAGCTTCTGCACCAGGCCGGCGAGCTGCAAGTGCGCCGCCCGCAGCAGCGCCACGCACGCCTGCAGAAACTGCAACGACATAAAGCCGCTCGAGCTCTCTCCCCCGCTCACCAGCTCCTCCACGCCATGGGCGACGAAGGCGTAGAACCCATTCACCGCCCCGGAAGCAGGCTTCATCAGAGCGAGCAAGAGACCTTCAACCGGAGAAGAAGCTTTCTTTCTCAGTCGCCCATGGCTGCTCTCATCTCCTGGGATTTATAGCCAGCTGGAATTGAAGGTCAAGGAATCGTCCGGAGACGGCGATGATCAAAAGCGATCGATCGAGCCCCCTTGCTGTGATTGGAGAGCTGGCTTTTGCATCTCTTTTGGGTCATCTTTTCCTTTGCCTTTTGCCTTTTTCCCTTTTGCATGACAAATTCGATATTTCCCGGACGATCAGCATCGCGAGGGGAGGGAGGAGGAAGAGCGTTCCATGTGAGGCCTCAAAGTCAAGGCCATTTGAGTGTTGTCCTCTGTTTCAGTCTCGCTGCCCATCATTTCTTGCTCTTGCTTCTTCTTCCTCCTCCTTCCTAGTGGTCCTGCTCTGCCTTTACCATGGCCATTTTGCTGGCGGCTGGCTTCCCTGTCATTTTTTTCTAAATTATTCTTCTATACACAGTTGGTCTCACGATCATCTGTAAAGAGATAAATCGAGAAATTACAATTGGCCATGATGAAGAAGGATATTGTCCAATTTCATTGAGATTCAAACTCTTGCCCTAACCAACTTAATTATGCTTCGGGGGCCAATTTCGTTATTCTATCTAGCGAGTTCGGTCTCATTACGGACATAGACACTTGTTTATGACGACAAAAGAGATCGATTCATATAAGTTTTAATCTAAAACCTTCTTCTTCATCGATGTCTTCTCCTTATGTCCAATGGACAATCATACAGAATCGATACTTACACTCTATTTGGATGGAGAGAGAATTGGAAGGGCATGAATGGAAAGTTCATTAACTTAACATATAACATATGTTATTTTGTTTGGAAAGAAAAAAAGAGAAATGAAGATTAAATATATATAAATTTATAAAAATACTTATTTTTAAAAAAAAAAACAACACACGTAGAGGACTAATGAGAAATTATAAAATTTGATTAATAGTACAGGTAAAAACTGTGATATAGAAGGTCTTAAAATAAACAACGTATGCTCTTTAAATAAATCACTATCATTGAAAGAGGAGGAGAAGATTAAAGTTATCTATCTTTGTCCTCTTGATTCTTGTCTCGAAAAGATTTATGGTGAGGGCCAACATTGACACTGATATCATGGAGTGCGAGCGATTGGACACATTAGACGGTGACGACACGCGTTGTGTAAAGAGTGACAGTGTAAAAACAAGATATCGATGAATTAATTTAAATTTTAATATTTTAAAAAAGAGATAAAATTGAAATAAAATATTTTTGAGTTCTCCTTCTTCTTTCTTATACCTCAAATTAGAGTGTAAGAAATTCTAACAATTCATGAGCATAAAAGAATAAAACTTACCCTTCTCTCTTCTTCCCCTCCTTAACTCACTTCATCCGAAACAAAGATCAAAATTCTACTTCTCTTTATTTATCCTCCTCTTCCTTTTCCTCACCTCCTCCTAAACAAAACTTTAGTATACTCGAATTTTCTACCTATAACACAACTAAATCAATTAAATACTTAATTAAAAAAAAGATCTTTATTCATTTCTAAATTAAATTCATATAAGTTTTACCGCCATAATCTTCTTTCACTTATTTACTCTTAAATAACAATCTCAACCCTACTAAAACTTCCACCGAGTAGTATCGTGTTTCGGTAACCTATTAAAATAATACATTCCAACTATGCCGACACTCACTAAGGTACGAAAGCCTAATATCTTTTCCTTCTTTGTTTTAAGGGAGGGATCAAGTCCTTAATGATTAGGGTGCTTTGCTAGAACAAATTCAACATCTAAAGTATGGATCAAGTCCTTAATCCATACTTTCGCGTTTGAAAGACCATCTCTTATTCCTCCCTCCTCTAAACTAATACATTCCAACTATGCCGACACTCGGTAAGGTACGAAAGCCTAATATCTTTTCCTTCTTTGTTTTTCTCGACTTTCGTTGTGTTTTAAGAGAGGGATCAAGTCCTTAATGATTAGGGTGCTTTGCTAGAACAGATTCAACACCTAAAGTATGGACCAAGTCCCTAATCCATACTTTCGCGTTCGAAAGACCATCTCTTATTCCTCCTCTCGATCGAATAATCCATCCATATCTTGATGACGAAGGAAGATTTGCATAGTGGAGGGAAAAAGAGTTGATCCACTGTGCAAATCTTCCTTTCCTTTGAAGCCTCTCCCTTCCTTTAGTTCCTCTCCTCCTTTACTTAAATAGTACTGTAGTTTAATGTTGTAGCCACAAATTAAGTCTTGATGTTTTTGAATCTCTAGGGGCCCTCCAAATTATATTTAAATGGAGTTAGTGCTCGTGGGATTTAGGAAAGCTTGTTAAGCTTTTGAGGTATAGGGATAATGATCACCTATTCTGATAATGGATTATAATTTTTAACTCGTAGTTTATGATAAGATTCATGATCAATTATAGTTTCTTAATTTATCTCTTTATAGATGGTCATAAGATCGATCGTGTGAAATTATTGGGATAACAGATTCTACCTTTTACTGAAGTAGTCTATGATAAATTAAAATTTTTTAAAATATCTATATTTGTCATTGAATAGATTCATAATAGGTCAGTTTCAAATTAAAAAAATATCATTTATGATTTTTTCCACATACTTTGAATAATTTTATTATTATTTTTAGTCAATTTTTATTTTTAGGGTTCGAGGATATTTTCATCTTTTGAAAGTTACATTTAAATGTAGTTGTTTTAGGCCTTATCTAATTAAAAAAAAAATCAATAAAATTTAGAGACTATAGTTTCTCTTCATTTGTCAATTTCTTTATATCTTATTTTCTCTACAATTCTCTCTAAACTTCTGTCTCTAGAATAATCATTATTCTGTTCGGTAATATATCTCCATGTTCAAATACCCAATTCACTCCTAAAGATGGACCAAGAAAAAGGATAAGTTAGAGCGTCGAGTCGACACAACTTTCTTCATTTACTAGAGTCAATCGAAATAAGTTTTCATCGTCCCTCGTCAAACTCAACTAGTAATCTTTTTCCACCTTAAGTCCCTTTGGAGAAAAATAGGCACCCATTTATTTCCAAATCATGAAAGGTACGCCCCCATTTTAATTTTTTATCAAAAGGACATCTTATCCTTTTGATAAAATTGTGACGGTTACAATTATAATAGGTGAAACAACTACGATTTTTTAATTGCTACAATAATGAATTGAATCATATTATACTAGTTACGAAATCATAACTGCTATAATATAAAAATTAAATAGGATATAATAATACTGAAGAGTACTATTTGAATAAATATACATGATAGAATATAAAATTTTCTAATAAAAATGAAAGTAGGAAGCCCTCTAATGATCCTCTTCAAGGTAAATGAAGACTAAGTCTTACTAAAGACACAGACAATAGACGCATGACGTTGCCAGCTCAATCTCAAGCTACGAGTTCTTAAAGCCATGGATACGATACAACACAACACAAATCATAGCATGCACAAATCTTAAAGCAACGTCTTCTTTGTAATAGTTTCTTAGCGCCCTTTAGTTTACAATAGCTGTCGTCGACACAAAATCATAGCATATGGCCTTTAAGATCTTCTTGATTCAACCACCTTCTAAGGTCACTCATCACCCTTCGTGAGTAGTTTCGTAAACAAGACTTCTGACTTATTACCGATATATATGTATGTATGTATGTATGTAAGCGTATATTTGTTCAAATCGAAAGATTTGAAGGAGGAGTTGAAAGTTAGTGCCGATCGAATGAATCGAAAGCATACAAAGTGAACATGGCTCATGGGTCATCAGAATCCTGTCTGTCTAAAAAAACTCATCAACAGCTTGGCCTACTTACTATAAGTAAAGAGGGCACTTTGAGTCATCCTCAACCATAAAAGTACATGTGGTTTTGACTCATTTAGCTAGTTCCTTCTCCAACTACTAGTCGACATACATTACTTTGTGCTTTAGTTGCGGGTAGGGGTGTGCCGGTGTTTTTCGGGTGAAGATTTCGGTTTTGGCAAAGATGAGTAGTTTCGAAGGTAAGGCCTTGGACTTATAGCAACGTTAGTAACTCTACCGCTTTCTTACTACCGGTGTCCCTTGGTCTCATAGCACTCGTAGAGAGGGGCTCGTTCGAGTACGCAAACTTCTTAGTAGATCCCGCGGGAATTCTTAAGTATAGTAATTTCAAAACTAAATGGTTATTTAACATAGTTCAAGTACGCATACTCTCTTCAATTTGATTACATAAAAAGGTTATATTTTACGTACGCATAAATTCTAAAGCGGACCTCTTTTTAGTTCACAATTCTAACGCATAATCTCTTCAAATTTGATTGCATAAAAAGGTTATATTTTACGCACGCATAAATTCTAAAGCGGATCCCCTCTTTCTAGTTCACAATTTTGAAGTGCCACTAAACTTAAAAGATTTGTGTGTACATGAAGAATCTCCCTTTAGCATTCGCATGATTACTCGCGAAAGAGGCCTACCCGAAAGGCGATATGCGACCTTTTCTTCGTAAAATTCCTAAGATTTTATTTCGACTAATGATTGTAAGAAGAGTGATTCACAATGATATCTGAACATGAAAGAAGGATTTAGAAATTTAGGTTCCTAATGATTGTTTGCTTAGTGGAGTGGGTGTGCCCATCTTTTACAAAGAAAGAAGAGTTCTAAAATGATGTAAGTGGTCCGCGAAATCATCAAAAGTGAACCGAAAATTGAATCGATAGATCAATTGGTTGAATCGTATGTTGCATCAGCTACTAGCTATTGACTTTACTTATAGAGTATGTATTTGAGTAATAGTAATGACTTGAGAGGGAAGACAGGATCTATGATTCGATTTCAATCGAAAAAGGAAGTTGACTTAGCAAGCCCATGAGAAGCGTATGCACATCTTCAAGGAAGTAAAAAAGGACAAGGAGTCCTACAAATGTATGTTTCGATATCGTTTACCCTCTTCTACTCTCGCCCTTCAACGTTATCTATCTATCCAAGTAAACAGATTCGCGGGAAGGATTTCAAGCTTCTTTCAAAAATTGTCTCATAAAATCAAGATAAGTCAACCGCCTTCTGTGTTTACTTTGAAGGAGCAAATGGAAGGAAAGGAAAAGAAGTTGAAGGCAATCTTAGAAGACAAATCTTGACGGTAGCGAGACAACTTACAGCCCCTAAATAGACATCAAGAAAGCTACTAGTTGTTTTCAATATGTAATCGCGACAATACATAGATCTAGAGGTAATAACCTAAATGTGAAAGACGATGCAAACGAGCACAATGGGAAAGTCGCAAAGTCATCACCGAGGGCAAGTAGGTTATAGGCGACGAAGAGAAGCAAGCGACAAACATGAGGATGTGATATTTTAACTTCTACAAGCAACAACAAACTACCATACTCAGTCGATAAGGTATCATAATGATTGAACAAGAAAATTTCAAAACACCCTTACAACTTTCAAACCCTAATCAATTTATCCCCAATCACCAACACTCTTCAAATGAGGAAATAATCATGGGGTGAATCTTCAATCCCAGGGAATATGCCATTGCATGTTTACCACATTATTAGTCGATTAAGTTAGTGATTAAGCGGTAAAATGATTATATCCCAAGTAAAAGATGAGAGTTTAGTTTTTTTGGGTTCCATAGATTTCATTAATACACAACATCCTCTCACTCACTCTCCACAATCTACTCTACAAAATGGATTCACGCTTTCGATGTCGTCTTGAGCCACCTACAACTTAAACCATGGCCGTCAACATGCTCACGGGGCAAGATTCGAGTAGTAGAAACTTTTGGTTATCCTTTTAGTCTTGACTTAGATCATCGAACGAGCATGTACTGTTTGAAAACAGATAATTTCCGCAAGCATAAATTTCACTCAAGGAAGAAGAGGCCAAATGCTTTTGCATCTAGTTCTGAATGTTAGTTAGGGCTTGGAAAGTTTACCATGTTGAACTCGACGACTTAGAAACTCCACCGATCAAGTTGTGACCTAGCTTCGGCCATGTCTTTTTGCGCTTTCTTCCTTCGGTAGAAGATCGGGCAGTCCCGACTGGTTACAAGTAGACTAGTCATGTTACTGATAATGTCGAAGTTAGGAGAATAGTGGGATGTTGTGGAAAATAATGAGCAGACCTTGTGCACAGCACGTCTTGGTGAAGTGAACCTTGGCATTCTTGGCACTGTGTCCACAATTGGCCAAAAAGCATCTCCAATTCAGAAACTGGAGAAATACAGAGAAATGATATCAGAAACAAATTTTTAAAAAAAAGTCAGGCCAAACTTGATCCACCAAATTAATGGCATTACTTACGATTCATGATCAAACATCAGGATGTAAGACAACCAGATGATAGAAAGGTAAGGCATGCTACCCTAAAGGAAAAAAAAACATACTACGACTATTTTTAAGATTCATATCTAACTAGTTCAAGTCAGGGTAAGTCTAACCTAGATACGATTTGGGGCTATGCTGCAAAATCCAAACAGGATTTAGATTTGGCCCATCTTCAGCTTAAGATTTGAGCATATGTATGGATTATCAGGTCAGAACTGAGTCCTACAAAATCTGATCCTTAAAACCACTAAAGCATAAAGTTGCCACTAGATTTCTTCAGAAGAAGGCCTTCAATAAGACCCTGTATCCAGCTTGAGTGGATATGAAATAGAAGGAAATAGATATGAATTGTGCTTATTTGCATAAAAGATCAACCAAGAGGAATTGAATGAAGTGCAAGTACAGACCCAATTGAGGTGGCTTAATATAAGACACCCCCTAGTGCATTCTCAAAACCATTCTCTTGCTGGTTCTGATGCAGGAGAGTATTTATCCGGTTCAGCTAGAAAAGTTACCAGCTAAATATATAAACAACTGATCCAAATAGTTGCACAGCACTAATCATTGCAGTCTCATGGAAGCAAAATTGACGCAAACAGGATGCATAAGTTTTTGTCCATTAATAGTGTGAAACGTAAAGAAATGAAAAAAATACCATTTGCTACAGTTTTGCAGTATAACTCAGCTTCTCTTCCCTTGCAATGCGAGCACAGTGTTTGTTCTTGATTGCTGCAAGGAGAAAACCTTTACCAATGTATTCTCCAAGAATTATGAAGAAAGCATATGTATATTTATTTTCCGCCATATTGAAATTGTAGGGACACTCATATAGCTTTGCATAGAGCTCTATCCGAGGGATAGGATTTTCTTTAATTGAACCCAACTAGTTTGCACGAACACAACTTGACAATAATGACAGGAACACTCATAATTCCATTGTACATGCAGGCACATAGATGGTGTCTGATCCACATGCATAGTAATATAGCCAGATTACTATTCTATCAAGAATGCAACTGCTTCATGATCAATGCAGATTGATCATTTCCAATTGTCCAAGATACCAGATGCTCACATTACAAACTTGTGAAAAATGGCGTTTTGCAAATAAAGAGTACGATGATGTTTGTCTTGTCAAAAAGAATGAAAAATGTCATGAATACATATCAAATCAATCAGGTAAAAAAAGACAAGCAGTGGCATCTGTAAGCAATTTGAATTATATATATATAGAACTTATCAGCAAATATCTAACCTGATGACTGCCTTGCATCCAAGACAGCTAAGTTGTTTCTTGGCAAATTTCATTATGCCACTATTTGAAGGCGTTGAAATAGATACGGATCTCGTATGACTTCCCTGAAGAAGCTCTTTACTGGCGTTTTTCAGAATAGGCTCAAATATTCTTAGGAGTGGCTGCAACATCAAGAGAACTAATCATAATTTGAGGGAAAGTGTCAATCACAGATGATGAAAGACTTTCTTAGTCAACCTTGCTGATCTGATTTGTCAGATAGTATTGAGGGTCTATCGGAATATTATTCTCAAGGACATATATTGGATCTTCAGACTTCTCATAGGCCTGTTCAAGACATATAGACACATCAATTAAAAAGATCTTTCTTCTGAAGGAATAAAACACTAGAAACATTTACCTTGGCATCTTTTGTGCCTTTAATTATAACAAATGGAACTCGGTCGCCAACATTAGGAGCAGTTGCAGCATCCCTCTATCCACCACAATCAGAGCACCAGTGCTAAGCAATCTTACTCAAAGTATATATTGATGAACAAGATATAAAAAAAATGCATGAATGTAGTAGAAACGCCTAGTTGCATCACTCTGATAAGTCAATAGTTCACGAAAAAAAAGGGCATAGAAATGAAAACATGTCAAAAAAAAATCAACCTAAGATCTTTATCTCTGCCCATCGAAGGGTTATGATGTGGATTGACTGTAAAGAGGCAATATTCATGATCATTATACAAAACAAGTGTTTCCACAAAGGCAGATAAGGTATGGGAATGACACAGTGGCACTTCAAATACTTTTTCACCCTTTCATATATCGCTTTTTTAATAATCTGAAGAAGCATACTTATTAATACTTCAGCAGAAGATTGTCCTCACTAAGTTAATGAGGGATATTGCCTAAACTAACCTCAGTTTAGATATGCATGCGAAGAATTTTACAAGCTTGAATGACTTTTGTTTATGGTTCCACATAAACTGGCTTAAATTTTTCGTTTTTAGACAAGCTAATATTTCATTTATGAATTAGGCTCTCTCCTTACCAATCAAGAAAATTTTCATTCTAGTGACAGTTATTCACATAAAACTTTAAACGGAATCAACATCAGTCCAGTGAATCTGTTGTTAAAAGTTCACAAATTGCATGCTAGGCTACACTATTTTTTTCAGAAAATCTACTAACATCAGTTTTTGGTCAATTCATGAGCTAGGGACTCCTAAGCATAAATGGTAGTGCAGCACTTAAGCAGAAAGTTTCAACCTACTAATGCCGTTCAATGCTAAGAAAGCAAAGAGAAGCTGCACAAATCACCATTACAGCTGAAAGACTCTTCCCATCATTCTCCCATTTCCATGAGGTAAAGGAATGTTTTTCCATGCAAAAAGTATATGTTCTCAATATATCAATCTTTGTCACTTTTTTTTTTTTTTTGACAAGGATAAAAAATAATGAAAATATCAGTTTCTAAATTAAGGCAAGATAACAAACAGATGAGATCCATACTTTTCGCATCTTTTCAGCAAGCTCAACATGTGCAGACTTTACACTATAATCACTTCCAGTTTTGGTCAGACCCTGCCAAAGAAGGTAGAAAAACTTGAGTTCATACACAAATGTTAAAATATAATCTTATATCACCGAGATGTAATGTTGTCTGCAGTTGGAAATTGCCTTTGTTATAACCAAAAGAGACAAATCCACACGGTTCATTAAAAGATCTGAAATTGTGTTCTTCACATATTGAACTGCACCAGGAACATCTCGGTCAATTAGTATCTTGTGTAGGCATTCGTTTACCAGATTCTTTACCAACAAACAGTTGTCTCTTCTGACTGTCTCGATGCCTGTTGTCAAAGAATTGAATGCCACTAAATCATGTTTTTTCAAAACTATTAAATAATTCAAATACTTACCTTTTGTGTCCATTTTGTCAAAACTATCAGGCTTTGTCCAGTACAATCCAGCATATCTCTTCTTGCTTATTAGCAAATAGGGATAATAGATCTTTTCAAATTCTAGCCTAATGGGCTTAAAAAAAATTGAAATAAAAATTAATTAGAACAGAGACTAAAAACAAATTTTGAGGATATACACTATTATATTCTTGGATGGCCAATTTGCCTCATAGTAAATAAATAATCAAGAAAATAAAATGTGATTTAAAATGAAGACTAAAAATGTCAGCTAGGATATCTAGCTGATAATAGACTGAGTTTACAATGTCAGTAATAGAAACTTAAAGAAACACATGATTTAAGACATCCACAACTCAAATAATCATGTCTCAACCCTCGGATACCTTTATGAAAGTTTCTGTAATATATTCTGATGCTTCTCTTCCTAACTTCATTGCTTCCTCTACAGAAGGCACACCGAATTGTACCATAACAGAGTCAGTGTCCCCATAAATAACCTAGAAAATTGATTATTAAGCAGTCAACTAAAGAAAAATTGTCAAATACTGACAGTATTTCATAGTCAATAAAAGGAAAGCAAATACGTACAACAAAGTATTGAGAAGCAATATGGCCATCAACTTTCAGTGATGGCTTGAAAGGAAGCAATTCATCTCAGGACAGAGTATGCAAAGAACTGAATGTTCGCAGATGCTTACCAAGAGAAATGAAGCAACCAAAGCTTCTGAGATCTCATGACAGTCCAGAATCAGTTTTACTTTTTTGTTCAACATAGTTTACCGATTATCAAACTTATGAAGTTCAAGTGCAACAATATTATTAACACCCCATATTAAAATAATAATAAAAAAATCTAATCATCATATTCTTGAGTATGGCTTCTGCCAACAATTAGGAATACAGGCCTATAAAAAAACTGCTTTCTGCATGAATTAACCATGTCCAAGAAGTCTTCAAAAGTCGCCAAGGTACTGCAAAAGCTAGTGAAATTCCATTCCAGTATACACATCCAACGAAATCAAGAAGGTTCAGATTGACACAAGATCACTATTAAGAATATATGTTTATTTTTTGATAGCCCAGGTCTTCATAACTTTTATTGCAGGTGATCACTTTCCTCTCAAACACTTTTGTTATGGCAAGGATGTAAATTTCACTTTAGTTAAGCTGCAGGTGTTCAAGAAATAGCTCACAAACTGTAATTCTGCTATATTCATTCTTAAGCCCCATTTCTATTGTGATTCTTACCAAAAAGATTCATTCAAGTTTCATTTATTAATGCACAAATTAATCAATGTTATATGATGAACACTTGTACCTCTTAAAAGCTTATCAGTATCCACATCCATGAAGCTACTATTACAAAATGTAAATTTTCTTGTTTATATTTGCTCCAGCTTTCGTCAATCCCAAATGCTATGTTGAGTTTCTTGCCTTCATGGATAAACTAGTTGTGCCACCAATGTTATTGTGGCAAAATGTTACTGAGCTTCTATAAATTTTCCATCAGTGTTTAGTGTGCTTATAGAAATTAGAGTGAGAAATACCATAATGTCATCATGGAAGCAGGCTAATTAGCAGCAATTAAGCCAAAGTCAGCAACAAAGGAATAAAAACTGATTACATGTGAAACAAAGCAAAGCAATGCCTATATATAGACTTAACGATGAAACTATATACGTGTATCACAAAGCATTTAAAAGTTATAATCACAAACTCAAAGGAAAGTTTGATCAACTAATAGACAAGTACTACGAATTCTTTCTGCTGCACTTTTTTCATGCTTTGAAACCATAAGCATACCTCTGCATTATGAGCATAACCACCACTTATAGTAAATTTCTCTTCTACCATCTTCTTTGTGTGCTCAATCATTTGTCGACCTTGACATTACCAGTGAGCAAAAGTTATGGACCACAAAAAACCTTTCCACATCTTGCATTTACTATAGTCCTGGTTAGCAATGAATAGTAATCGACTTATTTAGGAGTCAATTGCATACCGTAGCTTGTCACACTAGAAGAAATCTCTAAACAAGGTAACTGACCAACGGTAGCTCCAGTAAACCCATATACAGAATTTGCACTTATCTACAATGATAAAACAAAAGGAAAAAGTGAGTCCAATCTCAAACTATCAATAATTTGTCAAGTTGAACCAAGTATGTCTACAATAGTCATGTATGATGTACTTTCAAAGCCAACTGGCGTCCATCCAGTACAGCCTTCTCAAATGGATCTTTAGCTTCCTGAAAAATATAGTTTCCAAAACTTAAAACTTGAAGAGAGAAGAAAATTTGCATAATTTTATTACATAAGAATGAAAATCAAACGAGTATGGACATGAAGACCAGCTAAAATTCAGACATGAAGTCATGAACTACTCAAAGTAGGTTGGCCAATATTTAATATCTTCAAACAATTTTAAAGTTAATTCTATATCTTCAAATCATACCTTCAGATCAGCTTTTGCTCTCTTACGTGCAGCCAATAGCTCTTCTAGAATTTCAGGAAGAATGCCCTAGTTTTAGACAGAAGACAAACTTAAAACCTTTTGAGTATATTAGAGAAAATGAGAAAATTGATTGAGCCGCAAAATTTCACCAAAAAGCATACCTTTTGCAATTCAGGTTTGACAAAAACTTCACCAGATGGAGTTTTGTTTACACTTTCTGCTGGCAAGTTTAACCTATGGGCATCGTCTGATTTAACCTTCACAAAAAATACAGTAAAATCTCAAGAAAATTTAATTGAACAATATAAATTGCAAGGTCAACGTCATGCTGTTTAGTCTCCATGATAGAATTTATACCAATGTGCAATAACACAAATTGTATGCCATCATGATGGATGGATATAAAGAAGCAAAGTCCAAAGTCGCAATGGGATTTTCATAAAAACCAGTATTTGCCTCCAACACCTACAAGTATGAGCATAATTAGCTAAAGGTCAGTGTTCATTTAGTATTTAAATATAAAAATAATATAAAAATAGAAGTTATAAACATGCAGATCCTTATATTTCTTAAGAAGTCACAAGGAATTTATAGAATAACAGAATAAAAAACATCCCGTTGTTCACAAGTTATTATGATGGAAACTAATATAATTGCAAAAAGTACAAATTATTTTTCCTGGTTTTATTTTCTGGTCTTGAAAATTATTTTGCCTTGCTTATACTGATAAATTTATATAGGTACATGCTAAGTAGGCAGGGAACTGGAAAAGGGCTATAGTTACTCACAGTTGCACCTTCAAAAGTTTCTTGAGCAGATCCTTGCCCTTTGACATTTGGAATAACAAGATTCCTCTGTTTAGCTTTCCTTAGGAGTTGAGAAAGAACCTGAAAGAAAGTCATCCCAGTTAGAGGGGTCATTTTTATAATCCAGTATAAGGGTAAAAAATATAAGTTGTCACCTTGATGCTCTGGCCTCTTGCAAGTAAAAATGATATTGGCACACCAGTAACTCGTGCCATCTCCACATAGTTGTAAATGTACATCAATTTGTCCAGAAGTCGTTGTGGAAGATAAGCATCCTGCATAAATAACAAAAAAAGTTCAGCAACATGGATGAGATAATATAATACTCCATAACTAGATCTTGGGGGAAAACCAAGACGTCTCAATGTCACTCTAAGCCTTTTTTAGAAAACGAAAAGTCACCCTAAGCATTAGAACATGGGATTACCCAAATCATCTCTATTCCTTTGTAAAACAAAAGATTAGATTCCGCCATATTCGAATCAACGCATATTCAATATTTGTCACTTTCTATAATACAACTACAGTAAAGGGCCATCATACCAAACTGTATGTATCCACTGTGTACCTTGATATGACATTGCAATCAAATATGAGAAGATTGTCATGAAATCAGTCTGATGTGTGTCTGCATGCATCAAAAGAAGCAACTGAACATGCATCTTTGCATTCCATGGTCAATATATTCAAGTGTGAATAAGTTTCCTTCAACTAAGCCGATCTCTTCATCGAAAGGACCACTTAAATATCTTAGTTATTTCAAGCAAATTCTTATATACATAAACATATGACAACAACCAAGCTTTATCCCACTAAGTGGAGTCGATTATATAAATCCTCCTACGCAATTGACCTTGATCCCCTAGTATATCATCATCTATATTTAAATAATTTTTTCTTGATATATCGTTTCTAACTAAGTCTTTTTAATCTCCCTCTTCCTTGATTAACGTGCGTATTTATCATGCTCTCACATCACTTAATCATATAAACAAACATATATGTTTAAAATTTTGCAAAGCCTATTCTTCGAGTTTTCAGGATGTTTAGTAGGTGTAAAAGAAGTCTACAGGCATAAATAAAGCTTGAACAGTAAAAAAGTAAAAGGGAAAGAAAAACATTTTTTGTATACTAAAAGCAATGGAGGAAAAGGTTATGTGTTTATTGAAGTAATATTGATCAAATGAATAAGCAACTAATACACACCTATCCATCTGTCGAGATCTAGCATTGTATATTAGCTTGCGACAAAATCTAGTATAAATACTACTAATTAGTGGCGCACATCAACTAGATAGTTAAGTTGAATGTGGGGGACCCATGCAAAGTAAAATACATAAAGCAGTTTTATTTTCCTGCAATATTGGGCACCATTTTATTAGCACACAGAATACAATAAGTACCTCCACGAGGTAATATCTAACATCTGATTCAGTTCAGAAATACCAAAGAATCTAGTGTCTACCTTGGCAGCCAAGATTAGAGACTGTTAAAGTTAATTTGGTAACCACTTGTCCCAAAGCATAGGTTTGTTAAGAAAGAGATCAATTTTTATATTTTTAAAACGCCCATTCACATATGGCTAGACTTACTGGGTCTTATTGGCCAAAACCAAATACATATGAGGTAATATTATGACACCGGTAAGATTTAGACCTTAGACCTTGGATAATTCAATTTGATACTGCATTAAAGTTTAATTTAACCACTTATTCCAAAAGCTTAAGATGTAGACAGAGACCAATTTAATATTCTTAACAGAGGCCAAGTTTCTAGATGCAACCAAGCAATAGCAATTTTGCAAGCAAAGCAAACGCTAATTCTACGAATATCTCAGGCACACATAATGAATGAAGTCATTAATGAACCTTCAAACAGTAGACAGCTAGCCGTCTTCTAGATTCTGGATTACCATTTTGGAGGTCAGATATTATTGAATGATGCACATCTTCTTTCTGCAAAAAAAAAAAAGTTAAATGAGAGGGAGAGAGAAAACACTAGTGAGAATTCTATCAGTAGAAACAGGAACACACCACATGGTGGTATACTTATTTAAATTACTTGTCTTAAGAACAAAGACCGCATTAGGAAAGAGGTCAAAAAGCAGATACAACAAGCAGAAATCCTAATGGGAAGATTACAACTGAACACTTAAATGGGAAGACACACTACAACAAGCAGATACAGTATGCATCCATACAGGTGAAAGAGGTCAAAAAAATCCCTAATCAATCATAGGTTGGGGAAAAAATTGAATTAAGCATTTATTCCCACTTTTGACATTATATGAAATCCTAATCATGTAGACTAGGAGCTCTTACATGTGCATTCTGCAAAGGATATTAGACAGTGAAAAATCTATGATGGATTCACAGCGAAGAATCCATCATGGGCAACAAGCTAACCATAGTTAATATCCATGCTCCAACTTGAATGGGAGTGAAGAGTTAGATTAATGGGCTCAGTCGTTAGTCCCCCATTGCTAGTTATAGGCAGGGTTTTATCATGAATCCTCTATATACTCATGTAATGATTATCTCTCAATGAATACAGTATAATAATAATATTCTCTTCCCCAAACTAACAGCCAAAATACCATGCAATTTGTCCTCTATATACTCATGTAATGATTATCTCTTGATGAATGTAGTATAATATTTTCTTCCCCAAATTAACAGCCAAAATACCATGCAATTTGAACTGCAAAATCAAATAAAGGCATGTCTTTTTCAAATGAACAATGTCTTTTCACCTCTTGAATAAATCTAATTCCATTTTATATTCATTTTCAAAGTTAAAATATAGAAAGTAAAATCATCACATCTAAGAATCGGCTCAAAGGGCAATCTCCCTATATTCTTATCCTAAACACAAGCATCTTCAAAATGCAGCAATAGTCACTTCAAACTGCAATTTAATATACTCACTAGTCAACATTGTACATGTATTTTCTCAGCAGAGTCAACCAAAGAGTGGCAGTTAAGGACTGACAGAGTATTATCTTTTCTTCATAATTTACAATCAGATGCAATAACACAGGCAACAAGGGTACCATTCTACTTGTTAATTCTTAGAAGGAAATGGAAATAGATCAACGATCCCCAAAATTCAAACTTTTCAATTCTCCCATTTTCCAGAATATGGTGTCCTCAAAGATGTTAACATGGTTCCTCTCATTATATTTTTGCAAGAAAGTGTATGATCCAATTTTGTGGTTATTGTCTGATTCAAATCACTAGTAGGGCTGCAAGGATTTGAGAACCAGCATGGTTGCTAGTCATGCCAAAATTGAGCTTGACTCATTTAAATTCAGCAAACCCGAGAATTATACTTTTCAATTAATATAGGTACTCAAGATCAAAGATTCATGTAAAGGCTGAGTTTGATTCAAGCTGAAGCCAATTGAATCTAAAAGCCCAAATCAAGTCAAAATCAATATCGCTACCCATAACTTTAATGGGTATGAAAAAAATACTATATAGGATCATCTATAAAAATATATTTAGAACCTCAAAATTATTCATTGCAGGGGAAACCTTGGGGAATTAAGTTTGCTTATATGTATGTTCAGCAGAAACAAGACGATTCATAAACAGAGCATGAGCTTATGCACTAATTGAGCTATGTACCATTGAAATTTAGCTCGATAAGAGTTCTACCAAAAACAAATGCCAATACTTAGGCTTGTTGAGAGATCAAGTTGAGCTTAAACTGGTTTTAGTAGCTTCCACTACTATGCTTGCTTTGTTTTCAGTTCTAATCACTTGTTATAATAGGGTTCTACCCGCAGATGAATTTCACTGACACAAAAGGAGGCAACAGAAACCACAGGAAAATATCCTGCAGATCTCTACCAGTTAATCTTTCCACAGCTAACTGGTTGGGAAGAATCACCAAATAGTGGGATTGTGAAAAAATAAATGTTGTGTTGCATTATGTTATTGTTACAAGAATTAACATTGTCCACAATAAAGGTGTACAGAAAAAATAGGACAACTATGCACTGCGGCTATACTTTTAACTGATTTATGATACAAGGTAAATTGTGACTCAAATAAAAAGGCAAAAAGTATACTCATTTATTAAATTTAATAAATGGCAAAACTTACTTGCTCCCCGAGAAAATGTGCCGAGACTGAATTAAGAGAATATGAACTAAGCTTGTAATCCCTTTGCATAGCCTTCAGAAACAGAGAGAGGAAAAACATATCAATAAGACATTAACAAATCAATTATATGCTAACTCATAAGAACCTGAAACAGATCAAACTGGACTCTTCCCTCCACTGTAACTTCCTTGCTCTCCCTCACACCATATTGCCTGCATGAATCAAAACTATATTGACCACAGTACACAACAATGGAATATGTCTAAATTCAGCAGCTAATCACATCTTTATTTAGTATAGCCCAGTTGTGAGTTGATGCACATGGAACCTGAAGGTAGGATGCATCATGCTCATTAGTCCTACATAGACAAGCATAGTGATCCAATGTCTATATATTAGAAGGTTATCCTCTCGCAGCAGCCTAGTCTTCTTTGTATAGAATAAATTCCACCTCATTTCAACATGGCATATTTGAGCCATGATGAGTGAGGAGCAGCATGATGAAACTAGGATGCTCAATGTTCATTTGTTCCATATGAATAAGTGTGGTGAACCATTATGTCTATGTATTCGAAGCGCATTCCACTCTACAGTGACTAGTCATTTTAGGAAAAAATGAGCCCCAACTTAATTCAGCATGGTACCAAAGCTAGCCCCACATCCTATGTCATAATGGGCCTCAATACAACAGACAAATAGAACTAGCCCTAAACCTCTATGTCATAACGGGCATGAGGGTTTAAAGTTAGGATGCTTCATGCTCATTAGTTCGAGAAATATGTTGATCCAATAGCTCCATATATCCCATACTTTTAGATTGTATTCCAAAGAGCAAAGGCACTATGGCAGCAATAATACTTACATTTCAGTCAAAATATAAATTCATTAATTTACAAATCTTGTGTCATGTATTATTTAAATCATGTAATTTTTAAATCATATATTTCCTTGAAAATACTAGAAATGTATTTTTAATGCTTTTCATTTTCAAATACATTTATAAAAAAATTTAAGGTTTTCTATAAATATTTTAATTGTCTAGACTATTAAGTCAGACAAGGGCGACCAAGATTGGGCCCATAGGATGCTTGATTCAACACCATCTCAGGCTAAGATGGCCTATGACAACCCTGTTTAGGCCTGTGATACACCTGGCTTCTGACACATGTACGTGCTAGTGCCGGTGGAAGCTCTAATTTTCCCTCAAAAAATAGATGGTATAGCAAGAAAAGGTACTCATGTCCAACTCTAGTATATAGTTAAAATTTACTCAGGAAGTGATGTAGCAAAAATAAACAGATAAATTTTTGCACAATCTGGTGTGAATCAATGCATCAGGATTTGGGACAAATGACTTTGGAATATGTAAACGCTCATTGTGCAGTTGAAGTGACAGCCAGTAAATCTCCATGTCATGAGAAGAAACAACCACAACAGAAGTGTAAATACGAAAAAAAAAAAGAGAAAAAGGAAAGAAAGCAATACAACTCAAATATTTCTTAACCACTCCATCCACAAAAAAGTAATAAGAAAAAAATTGTTTATGAGTACAGAACATATATTTTTTATTTATGAAGATTGCCTGTACTTGAACTGCAACACCAGTGAGCATGGTGAAGAAAAGGCACAACGCTAACTGAGAAACCACTAAGATATTTTTAAGATACAATCTACCTTATTTTACATGTACAACAATTCAATGAGACTTAGTTTACACGTACAACAATTCAATGAGATGTGAAGTATGGGATACAAAATAATCGTTCAAATTGAATATAATGCAATGGGATTGCTAGACAGACAAGTATGAGATCAAAAAGAAAGGATTTAAAAAAAAACTCACTCATAATAATATTGCCAAAAAGCAACAATAACAAAAACAAACAAAGCACGCAATCCTAGCTATCTATGTGCCGAGGAAATAGGAATGCATAACCTCGATGAGAATGTTGTATCTCTAACACGTAGCCGGCTGTTTCTTATGCGACCAAGTGTTGGGAACTCACCTATCTTAAGGGCTTCAGCTCTCTGTGACAAGTAGAAGGAGGACAGAGTACACATTTATCCTTAAGAAATCAGTATGATATACATTTAAATTGCTAAAACAACAGGTACCTCAATAAGATAAGGCAAGTCAAATTTGCATATGTTATATCCAATTATAATATCCGGGTCAACCTCACGAATTAAATCCTGCAATTGAATTCATATTTGTTTCCCCAAATAAGTGCATGGTTGCCACACTCCAAGCAAAATCCCTTAGTAGAAAGTCCAATGAACAATCACAAAGAACTGATCATATAAGGAAAGATAATACCAACATGTCAAAGTCATCTTGGTAATCCATATTCAATGAACTTTGTATAGCCTCTAAATGAAGAGCTGAAAGCTACTTACCCTCCAAGCCAGTAAAACCTCCCTCTCGGTATCAAATGACATCACATCAACTCCAACAATTGGAGAACATGACTTAAGAGTCATGACATTTTGTATAAAAGGATGGTCATCTCCTTGAAGGGTGACTAAATTTGCAATCTACTTAAAATAAGGAAAAGTTAAAGGAAAATGAAAATCACATGTAGTGCAATTGCCCAGTGTATTAAAACAGAAGGGAATACCTGAATTACAGGATCATGAGTTGGCTCGGGAAAGAGTCCTTTACGACCTGCACACTCAATATCAAAACTTAATATTCGAAATGGAGCCATTTTTGAGTATTTCCCTTCAGGAGTATGACTGATCAGCTCAGAATATCTATTGAAGGATTAAGGAAAGGTGGCAAATAACAGTATCATTATCCTCAAACTGTCTATCTCAATTATTTGGATTTACCTATATGAATTATTCCTCTACAGAGTTTATGTAAGGATATATCAGTATGAATATTTCAATCGATTAAATATTTTTATTAGATGAACTAGAATTTTCATTGGCATCCCTCTATCCTTTACATCCTCCATCCTAAGCAATTAAACAAATGCTTAGTTAATCAACTAATATAAAATAGTTGATTAGATCAACTTCTAACAGAAAAATAAAATAGTTTTCTGCTTACTGTAGGAAAGGATACAAGCAATCAACTTCCAGTTGACAATAAGACATACTCTTGATCACCTTTCTATAACTTCCAGCAGGCACTTCTATCCAATTTCCACCAACAATGTTACAATCAATCATGAATCGGAGTGCAAAAAGAACGTTGCTTTCGTATGTGTCAAAATTCCTTGAACCTATGCCTTCGATTGTAATACCCCTCTCAAGAATACCTGCCAAAATATTGTACTTTTAGATGTCACCTCCTGTACATACGAACTCCTATATCCAGACAAGGCCTCTACTAGATCATACTTAGATATCACTCATTTTATGCAAATGAAACGAGAGGTCAAAATTCCAAATTCTAACAAAAGCATCACAATTTTGTGTAAGAAGAGCGAGGGTATTTTCTTATCTCATTGAATAGGCCTTACCACGACAACTGGCAACCATGGTAGGTAAGGCAACTACAATCTTAAGAAAAGGCTGAAACTGATCTTTCTGGTAACACATAATGCTCTTCTTCTGCACCAACTCAATCCGTCTAATGAACCTTGTTACATTGCTGCTTCTATTTGATTCTCTCATTCTCCCCTATATGATTCAGATATCAAGAGAGAATATCTTAGCTAAAAAATGTTAATTCAAAAAACATAACCAACAATGCAGAAATTGAGTAATTATGATCAAAAGAACAAACAATGGAATTATGATGAAATCACCTCTAGTGTTTGGTGGAAGCGGGAGATATCATCAGGCCCCATTCCCATAGGGCATTTTATATAGAAGTAAGGCTCAAAGCCGTGAACATGACAGCAGACACTGTGACCTAACCAATTCCAGACCCATTTCTTCACTAAACCAAATTAGTCAGAAACTATTATAAAAAAGTACGAAAGCACCAAACCCAACCTTCTCTCGTGACGCCAAAGATCCTGAGAATCGCTGAAGGCCCAGATGAGCTAAGCAACAGTTCTTTGTGGCTTTCCCCGATGACATAATCGATCTCAAGCTGCTGAAAAACTGCAAAAAGAACAAAAAAAAAGTAACAAGAATCAAACTTTTTTACAACTTGGAGAAAAATGTGGTCGAGGTCACAAGTACCGATGTTTTCGGAACCGGAGAGATAAGAGGGGGAGAGTGCAGGGCGTCTCCACCTGGAGAGGCGAGACGAGAGAGCCTCGTCGCGGAGGAGGATGAGGGCTTCCTCGTCCTCTTGGTACATGGTCTCCTCCAGGAATACATCCTCGTCCATCATCTCCTCCTCCGCCGCCGATCCATTCGTCGGCGGCGGTTGCTGGGGTTGAGGGTTTTGGCGGTCGAACTGCGATCGCTTCGGCGGGTTCGGAGGCGTCGAATGCTGCACCCCTCTCCGCTTGCCGTTGCCGCCGGCCATGGAAACAGCAGGAGGAGAGAGCGAAGGCGACGAATCGGAGAGTAGAAGAAGAAGCGGTCAAGCCGAAGTGGATGGATTCCCGCCACTGCGAGGGTAGGGATTTATTACCTTTTTCAGAAACACCCCAGACATCACGTGCTAAGCGCGTGTCATTTGTTTGTTAACCCTTCTACCTTATCTTGATTTGTTATATTGATAATCATCATGGGATCGATGGTATAAGACCGTTAAAATAATGAAATTTATCTTTTGTTGAAGTTAAATTCAAGCTCATAGTGACTCGACCGCAAGATCATAGCCGTGTAAAAGTAACGAATTGAATTAAATAGTATGAAAATACTGATATTTAAGTTTGAATATGGAAAATACATATGCATTCAAATTCGATTTGAAATTTGAAAAATACTAATAATTTTAACTCAAATTTGATTTGAAATAACATTCGAGCTCGAGTTCGGCTCAAACTATTCAAACCTTGATTTGAGCGTAATCAAATTATAATTCAAATTATTTAAATTCAAATTTAGTTCAAGTTATTTAGATTAAACTTCAAATTATTTAGATTCTAATTTAGATATATTTAAATTAAAATTATGTATAAACATTATAGTTTAATTTGAGTTTGGCTCGCAAATGGTTCGTGAATAATCAAATGACACATTATGAGCTCAAATCCAGTTCAAAAGAAAATTATCAAACATATTTGAGTTCGACTAAATTAAATATTTTTCGAGTCCATACAACAAACTCCCGAACAAGCTTAATTCGTTTGCACCTCAATGAGCATGGTCTATGACTTAGCTAAAGCTGACTACACCCGAAGCTCACAGGTATCTAGCCACAAGCTCTAAGTATGATTTATGGCTTAGCTACAAGCTCATAGTCATAATACATGATCAAGCCTCTGATCATGAATTCGAGACTATGGGTTATTTATCGTAGTTCTCATAGTTCGTCCATGATTACTATAAAAGTTGAAGATCACGATATCTTATAATTTGGCAACCCTGAGCTCACGGTTGCCTAGTCATGACCTCAAGTTACGATTCATATCTTAACTACAAGTTCATAATTACGATTTGTGAGCAAGCCATAGCTATGGACTCGTGGAGTTGTCTATGATGA
Organism: Curcuma caesia; assembly: GCA_037834155.1. Lineage (NCBI taxonomy): Eukaryota > Viridiplantae > Streptophyta > Magnoliopsida > Zingiberales > Zingiberaceae > Curcuma > Curcuma caesia. The sequence continues at coordinate 582 of JBBMKF010472033.1, read as the reverse complement.
TTTTTGAAGAAATTTGTAGACAATGAAGGGAATGGAGAAAGATTGTTATGGTCTATAGCTTAATCTATTTTTTTATTATCAATATAAGTTTTCAGTACGTAATTTCACTCTTTTACTATGCACTTTAACTCATATGCGTAGCAATTTAACTCTTCTATTATGTAATTGAATTCCTTTGTGTAGCAATTTTACTCTTTTACGTAGTAATTTAATTCATCTACTATGCAATTTATATTCAAAAAGTAAAAAGATCCATCAAGTCAAAATACATCTATAATATACTCTCTCCTTGAAGGTCGATCCCTTCTTAATAGTTGACCCTCAATAATAGTCATAAATGATATCGAATTAGTCAGTTGGATAATCATTCAAATAGTCGATCGGATAATTATAAATTATAAATTTTTTAATAAAATAAATTAAAAAATTGAAAAATCAAACACCAAGTTAAAGCAGTAAATTAAATTAGATTTTCTACATCAAAGAACATCCTTATTTTATTTTATTTTATTATCGGAGTCCAAATCGTCGTAACAGAGGCTTTTTCTTTTATCCTTATAATTATTTTAAAGTTTATCTTTC
>JBBMKF010472022.1:0-10448 GCA_037834155.1 Curcuma caesia | reverse complement strand
CAAATCACCCCTAGCTATATTTATAATATTCTAATAGAAACAATTTGATAGATTATAAAACTCACTAGGGATTATATTGTATTGTTTACACATGAGTTTAGATTATAGGTTTTACTTGAGGACATGCAAAGATTTAAATCTGGAGGGTGATGTGTGTGTTTCATGCATAGTTTTCGATATTATTTTACATGCATTTGATTTCATCAAATGAGCATATCTTGTATACTTTTATCCATTTTGCATTGATTTTATCCTTGTACTTTGAAGATCTCCTCTTTGTATATTTTCATTAATAGGATGTGAATTCGAAGCTAAAACTGAGTCAAAAAGCCTTGGAATATGAATTTTTAGTATGACACACAACCAACCTACATTTTCCAACATGACCACGGATCATGCGGGAAGAAAAGGTAGTCAAAAGGCATTAAATTAAAGTTTTCAACAAGAAATACAATCATACCGTGATTTATAATAGGGTCGTGTACTTTATTGTCCTGTGATGGGCCATTGATGCAAAACAATAGAGTAAACTTACAGAGGCCATAACTTTGGACTCATATTGAACCACAAGACGTACAATATATTAAATTTAAAATAATTCAGAGATCTATAAGTTTTATTTAGGATGAAACCTGTAACAACCCAGTTCCAAGGCTCAAAAATTTTTTTTTTTGGCATGGTGGTGGTGCCTTGACAATTTAAGAAAGTTTCAACAAATTTGGAAGACTATAAAAGAACCCATGAGGCTCTTGTTTGGGACATTGGGGATTCAGGGAATCTCCCCCTACCCTAGGAGGTGTTTCCTTGAGATAAGGAACACTAGGAGAGTGTCATTTTTAAGGAGTCGTCGAGATTCCGTCTATCAAGGAGCTTGGAGATTAAATCGAAGGTGACTATGGACATCACAACTAAGCCTTCTCTCTCTTTTCTTCTAGATTTGAATTATAGAATATTTTCTTTCATGTCTTTATGCTGTAACTCCATCTCTATGGAGTAATCTCTTAATTCTAAGATGAGAAAGTAGCTTGATGAATTGTTGGCAATTATTCTAATGTTTGTTCATCTTTATTTTATCGTATGATGTGTTTTGTTTATGATTCAGCTTTAGTATGCATATATGATTATGACACTAGCATGCATTTTCATATTCCACGAGATGCGGGATAGACAGAGAGGTGAATTCAATTCTTCAACTCTTAAAATTTGAGACTTAAAGGGTTGTTTACAAAATTAGTTCAAAATCTCATAAGGGCACCATTAACTATCACAGAGCTTAATGGATTAGCTCGATTCGTGATAAGAGCCTCCTTAAGAAAGCGGTCGCTTTTGTAAGGTTATCTTAAAAGTAGATGTTGTGTTTGGGTAGGCACACCGATATTATTCAAAAAGTCTATATCTAGTACCTCAGGATAGACTAACTTTATAATTATTGAACACAGAGGTAAAAAAGTAAATAACATTAGAGTATCAGCAATCGTTATTGCGAAATCGAAGTCTTATAATTGTTTTTCTAAATCAGTTTCTCCCTGTAAATTCTCTTTGCTTTCTTAGTTCGTTTTCTTTCTCTTTCAAATTCTCTCGACTTTGATTAATTTAGATAGTCTGCTTCGCGATTCTAACTAGCACTCAAATTACAGTCCCTGTGGGATCAACTTTTATTACTTGATAATAATTGTGCACTTACAGATTCGTACATCACTTGTGTGCGGAGAAGATGATTTTGTGGATACCTCAAATGGAGATCTCCAATGAGTAGGGAGATCCCCTTTCTTCTTCGGAAATTCCTCCTGAGGTGGAATTTGCGGTGGTTGGGGGGAAGATGATCGCTGACAAGTGTTGTGAGTGGAGATGGCGATCTCAATCGGAGAAGAGATGGTAATATGGGAGGTGTCGATGAATGGGATGTGGCTAGAGCTTGGATGGAATGGATAGGGAAGGGAATCCTCTTGACTCCTATGGTGGATGGAGCTCCGTTGGCTGGTGGTGGAAGATGAAGTCGCGGGCCTTCCTCTATTCTGTGAGCCTTCCCTTTATTCTTGCTGATCCCTCTCCCAATACTGTAGCTTCCCATTTGAATCGGATCAAATCTCAATCAACAGTCTAGAATGCCTCAAATCTAGATGAAGGGTAGGAATCAATCTAGATCTAAATTGATGACCCAAATTTTGTTGGATTGTGATGATCTCCTTTCCTTTGAATTGGATGGCTCAGATGGCTCCAAATCTAGATGAATGATTCAGAATGCTCCAAATTGGACCTCCTCATTTAACCCTAACCTTAAGCTCAAATTGGATTGGTTTGACTCAAGTCCATGATTCCCTTGATCTCTTATAAAGTCATGTTCAAATTTTTAGATATAATTCCACAAATATAAGATAAATCGCATCAAAGCCCAAAATGAGTCCAAACTCATAAAATATGATATAAATGTGAATTTAAACATATGAGAAGATCAAAACACAAGTATAAGAGTCAAGTCTCATATCAAAATGTCAGTTATTAAATCCCCTATACTTATTCTTGCACATCTCGGGCAAGCAAACAAAACTATGAGACAAACTAAAACTCATCTCCCAAATAATTCCCTAGCAATACTTCGAAAATAATAAAATATATTTAACTAAGACTATCAAAAGATTGAAGAAAAACTAAGAAAGATGCAACCTCATAAGTTAAACGTTTCCACTTTAACTCTCACAATCATATATGAAAATGAAGGTTCTCTCAATGCGACTCATAACACTTCACTACCATATGCTTGCTTACTTTCTATTCTCCGCCATTATGAATACATAGCATGCATGAATCAAAAAGGATTAATTAAGAATTGAAATGGAATAAAAAAGTACTAAGTGAAACAAACAAAATGGGTAAGAGAAAAGGAATCAATGAGAAGGTGAGAGTATTGGAAGAATAAACCTGATAAGTTGACCAAATGATATATATAGAGGAATGTCTCCAAATATACTTCACCATGACTGGGGGTTTCAATATTGTACACTCTTTGCAAAACAACTTCATTGAGTGAGAAATGATGCTCTTCAATGAAGTCTAATGTGCTTGTACTTGGATGTCTGAAAATCTCTTCCTTACTGTTTTGCTAACTCAGTTAAAATTCTTCAACATTTCTTGTTTCAAAATTTAGAAACTTTGAAGTCTTGCTTAGTTTTGAAATTTACAAATTCCACTCTAGTTTTAATTCATAACACTCCAGTAGCTTGAAAACATCCTTCCATGATGACACTTCTATTGATGACTGATCCTTAGGTATTTCGATTCAACTTTAGAAATTCAATTACAGTTCTCACATTAGCTTCAATCCATATTCCAAAATCAGATTCAAAGAAGCTCAGGAAGAACACCAAATGACCATGAAGGAACAAAATCTGTACTTGAAATGTCCACTGATCAGAAAGCCACAAGGAGAACTTGGCACATGTTATTGGTTCAAAACTTTTTTTTTCTTTATGAATTCAGGGAATCAAGGGATCAAGTTCAGGAATTCAGAAGACTCCAAAAAACTGCAGATCTGTTTCGTGAAAAGATTTGCAAAAGAAGAGGACATCAATTAGCATTGAATTGACAAGAACCTCAATTGAGGTATTTGCTGGTTTGAAACAGAAATCAGATTTGGCACTAAACAGGTTCTATTTTAACAAGTTCTGTTGACACATTTTTTTCTCTCCAGAAATCAGATCAGTTTCATCAATTATGCCATTCAGGAAATCAGAACTAGGATTCAAGCACAATGGAGTTCCAAGAACTTAAAAGCAAGACTGAAACTGATTTCAAGTATTTCTCTTGAGGTTGTCATTAGGATAGAATTGCAATAGGGTTTGGCACAAAATGATTTAAATTTGTGTCACAGTTCACACTTTTCAGCAGAAACAGATATAAACTCCCTGTATTAAGTTTTAGAATTTGAGAGTTGATGTAGTTTCAACTTGAATTATGACAAGCTCACCTCAACAAGGACTCTCATTTAGCACTGAAATTATAGGAGGTTGAATTCTAATTGTTACTGGTTAGAATCAGCATGACAATTTGGCACTGAATTCAAATTGTTGCTGATACAGATTCAGCAATCACTAGTTGAATTCTAAATTCATTGCCAGTTACCCTCTTTGCTATTTCTTTTAATTTCAGTATCAGAGAATTCACTTCATTTCTTGTATTAGAATTTCTGAATCCAAGTTATTTGACCAACATTATAGAAACTTTGAGGTCCTATCATGTTCTGGAAATTACAAATTCCAACTAGCTTCAATCTTAACATCTACACATTCAAGGTTCCTTTGGCTTGATGTGTATTTCAATTTGCTTAGTGGGTTGGTATCAAATTCTTGATAAACAATGAAACTAGTTTTAAATCATGAAAACTTGGAAAGGATAGAACTCCAATGATAATGGAAGAGCAAGGACTTGACTTGAAATTCTCATTAATTCAAGGAACAGATTATGGTTCAATCTCAAAGAACTTTTGCAATTTAGAAATTTAGAATCCAATTTCAGAATTTTCAGAATTGTGGCTGGCTTCTGAAATCTGTAGCTTTAGACTTTAGTTTTAGAATTGGGATTTCAAGGTAACTTCAGCTTAAATCTTAAAGAATTCAGCTTGGAAGAAGGTATCATTTGGCACTGAAATGATAGGAGATCGAATTCAAGTTGTTAGTGGTCATAAACAACATTAAGAATTAGCACCAAACAGGTTTACAGTTTTTTTTTCTTTTTCTGTAAGTTCTCTGCATTCCAATTCCAGAAATAGAGCTGATAATTCCCTTGCTTATCTGGTATACTTCATTGGAAGAAAAGTTTGATCTCATTACAGATGTTAGGAGCTCAAACTAACATTTAAAGGCTTCCTCAACAACAACAATCATGTTAACTTACTGATTCCTTGAACTGTAGTGAAATTGGACAGTTTAAGAAATCACATCCATTGTAGTTGCATGATTTAAATCATGGGAGGCTTGAGGAGGTTGGAACACCAAGATATGCAACTTCCTCAATAACTAAAACAATCTCATTGAAACAAACCAACAGATATTCATTACTCATCAACCAACTCCTCAACAAATCCAGTTTTTGAAATTTCTAACTTCTCTGTTTTTCTATTTTCTTTCATTTTCTCTTTTTTTTCAGCTAACACTCATTTCCTGAACAGCTTGAAAGATGCATTCATGTTACACTGGCATAGAACAAACATAGAATATCTAAAACACCAATAACATTGCACAGTTTTATGGAAGGTGTATTGTCAAGCAATGAAATCCTGGAGACTGATTGCACAAATAATCTCCCTCTTTTTTATGTTTGATAATTTTCGTAAGTTAGACTTGGGTCTTAAGGGTTTTATCAATATGAGAAGTTAACTAGATTTCTCTAACTTAAGTTTTTCTCTCTCGCTTTGTCATATATAAAAAATAATGATTACCTAAGGGTAACCTTATTTTTTCACCCACAATCATAATGGTTTCCTATGGTCAAAATTAACTTTCTATCCTTTCTTGAAAGATCATAGTTTTTAATCAAATTACTTTTGAAAAGCCTTTCAAACTATTTTAAAAAATTTTCTGAGGTTTTTCCTTAAATTTTTTTTTTAATTTTTGCAGAATTCGATTTTAAAGATATTTTAAAAGGAATTTTCTAAGAATTCTTTGAAAGATCTTTTTCAAAACCTTTTGCAAAGAATAATTTTGAAAGTGCTTGTTAAAAATACATTTTCCAAAAAAATTTCAAAAAATTGTAAAATGATTTTCAGAGATTTTAAAAGATGTTTGCAAGAGTAATTTTGAAATAATTTGAAAGCACTTTTCAAAGAAATTTAAAGAATTTTGAAAAATATTTTTGAAATATGATCTTTCAATAAGGATCCCCTTAACTAGATACACCCTTAGAATATCCTTGTTAACTATAAAGAAGATCTACCTATGTATCTTAGGGGTCTAGGAGTCTAAGTGTTGGTCAACAATCAACTTTTTAAATGTATATAGATTTTTGAAACATATGTATATATATACACTCAATCAAGCATGAATTTTAAATAAATATTAATTTTCAAAAATAATTTTTTTTAAAAATATAGATTTTAAAAATCTTCTCAAAACTTTTCAATTGAATAATCCTTGTTATCTCACCAATTCTATGTGTTTCAATACATAACATACATGATAACTTATCTATTTTTATGTGATGAGTCTATCAATTTTATCTGATTAATTAAGTTTGAATTGAAATATTGTTTGACCTTGTGTAAGATTCAGGTTTAACCTTCAATTAATTAAGAGGACATATCTAAACTTGACTTCCAAGTCGTGGCGAGGTACGATGACCTTTTTAATCAGATTAACGACCTTCAAGAAATTATACACTTAACCAACTTATTGAAAAATTTAGTCTAACTAGTTTAGGATGTGACAAGATAGCTTCAGTCAGTTCCTCTTAGCTGAGTAAATCAAGCAGGATACTCCTTACCTAACTCGGACACACTTATACTAAGTCTCCATAACATACTATCATCTTACCATATCTTGATATTATATGGTCAAGTATCAAACAACCTTATTCCTATTGAACCATTCTAAGTTAAGCTGGAATAAATGACTAGCATGTATGACATGATATTTATAAATAGGAATAATTAATTAAATATATACATAAGCATGACAAGTATGCATGTGTCAAACAAGTCAAATAATTATCAATTGATTTCTAATAATATTTCAAATCTTGATTTAAAATATTTCTTATGGACACCCGAATATATCAACCTACTTTGACATATTTTAATTTTTATTAATTTTATTATTTCATTGAGTAAAATTTTATTAATTAGTTTCATAATTATAAGATACTTTATGATAATTAATTTTAAATTTAAATTGCATATTTTTTAATTTTAGATTTGACTTATTAAAGTTTATAGATTTATTTTCTTGAATTTTGATATTCAATTTTGAATTATTTATATTTAATTTTAAAATTTTAAGATTAGTATTATTTGATAATTAAAAGGTACTTTATTATAATTAATTTTATAAATTTTCTGATTTAAATTCAAATATTTAGCATTTAAATTTGAATTAGTATTTTTAAGATTGAAAATTTATTATATTAATTTTTAAGATTTAATTTCAAATTTTAGTATTTGAATTATTAAATTTAGATTTTTTTCTTGTTAAGATTTGAAATTTTATTTTCTAAATTTTTAATATTTAAGTTCAAATTTTTATGACTTGAATTATTAAGATTAGAATTTACCTTACTAAGAATTGATTTTGTATTTTTAGGATTAGATTTTATCTTATTAAGAATTGAGTTTAGCTTATCATCATTTGAATTAATTAAATTATGTTTAAGATTACTTTGATTATTTAATTCTATATTATTTAAATTAATTAGATTTGAATTATTAGATTTATCTTAATAATCATTTTTATTATTAATTAAATTAATTTTATCTTATTTGTTTGGTTGAATTATTAATTAATTTAAATTAAATTAAATTAATTAAGTTGGAATTATTCAAATTAACATAATCAAAACTATTAATTTTATTATCAGATTTATTAAATTGAATTAGTAATAAGATGTGAATTAGTTAAGTTTTGATTATCTGAATTAGTCAAATTTGAATTTTTAAATTAGTATTTTTATTAATTTAATTTAATTTTAAATTATTTAAAATAACATAATTTGAATTGTTAAATTAGTATCTTTATTAATTGAATTTAATTTTGAACTATCTAAATTATCAAGATTTAAAATTTTAAATTAATATTTTTATTAATTGAATTTAATTATAAATTATCATAATTTGAAGTTTTCAAAGTCATATTTTTATTAACCAAATTTAATTTAGAATTATCCAAATTATCATGATTTTAAAATTTTAAATTAGTATTTTTATTAATTAAATTTAATTTTAAATTATTTAAATTATTATGGAAGTTATCAAATTTATTGTCAGAAGAAACTAATTTATCATGCAAAATATTAAGGACATTTTCATAATTAATTGCATTAACCTTTTTCGTAATCTCTAATTCTGAGGACTCTTTTTCTCCAAGCATTGATTCTTGTAATGTCTGAATCTTTGATACATGAAGCATAGGATGCGCTCTTTGTTTCTCCAGGCTCCTAGCATCGATTCCTTCTTTACCGCTGGTTGTGTCATCCGAATATTACGAGTATGACACTTATTTTTGTAGTGTCTACTCTGCCTACACTTGAAATATATAATATGAAATTTAAAATAAGAATTTAAATTCATACCTTCTCCCCCTTAATCCCTGACCTCTTGCTCCCTTGGCAATTAGTCCTATTGAGAGCCAGCTGGTTCTAATACTAATTATAGGATTGATGGGGATCGATAGAAGTGGTAAATATTGATTGTTCACATTTTGTTGCTTTTCGTCGTTCTTGTTCTTTCTATCAAAGTTAGTCACAGCGGAATACAAAATAATAACTTAAATAAAACATAAGAGATGCGTAGGATTTTTTACTTGGTTCACAATTTCCAAGATTGCTAGTCTAAGATATATGTACGAGAGGCACCCGCCCACTAGTTTTATCTCATTTCCGAAACTTTTTCAGCTGCGAACAAAACCACTTACAATTTAAGTACAATCAAAAGATAATGAAATAACATGCATGTACTTAAATAAATACAAATAAATTTGCTGAGCCAATCTGTAAGTCCTGAGCACAAGACACCCTTTCTGAAGATTCCCTAGCCGTAGAGCTTCGCAGTGTGTTTTCTTTGAGCACAGAGTATGAGAGTAGTAGAGAATTGATTATTTGGACATCATGCAAGATGTTTCTTTTATAGGCATTTTTCGGTCTACCGATAAGCTTTATTGGTCTACCAATCCTGGATAAAACTTGATCAAAAGATTAAGCTTTTGTGATCTAGATTGAGCCTCATGATATCATATTTATCAAGTTTATCGATCTACTGATCTAGGTGCCACATCATTGATCCAGATCTGGACCCAAACCTAGTGAATCGACCCAATCGATCTATCGATCCTTGGGATTAGTTTACCAAACTAGCTTGGGTTCGATTAGACCTGAGTCAAGTTCGATTCATCTGGTTATGTCTGATTTGTGTTTGCTTGCCTCCTTAGTCTTTTTTCTAGCTTTAGGTTCTTTCAAGACATGCATACAAATATAAACATGTAACCTATCCTAATCTTGTAAATCTATTTGATCTACTAGGCTTACCCCTCTTGCTTAGAGTTCACTCCTCCAAGACTTTACCACCTAATGGTCACTCTCTTAGGATCAAGCCGCATTCCTATAAGTCTACCTGACCTTCTAGGCTTCATGCTTGTAGTTCCTCCATGATTTCTCACAATCTAGGATTCACTCCCCTAGGATTTCCTTTTGCTAAGTATCTGGTTATCCTTGACCTGTTTAGACTTGCTAGTCACTCGATAGACTTCTCACCTTTGTCAAACATCTGATCATCTTGACCTACCTAGACTTTCTATTGCCTAACCTCCACTTAGGACTTTCCTTGCCTAACATCCAACTAGGACTTTCCCTTATTAGTTATCTGATCAACCTTTAACCTGACTAAACTTAGCTCACTTCCAAATATCAAATCTTATTTGGATCAATTGTTAGTCAAATTTGACAAGACAAAGGTGTATTGTTAAACATCAAAACCTTGGAGGCTGATTGCACCAACATAGAGATGTGGGAAAGGACCGAGAGGTGAACCTAATTCTCCAACCTATAAAGCCAAGACTTGAGGGTTTTCATGAAAGTAGTTCAAAATCTCTCAAGGATACCATTGGCTATCACAGAGCTTAATGGGTCTATCTCGATTCAACATCACGAAGTAAGGGATAGCATCTAGAGGACCATGTGGCATTGTGATAGGAGCCTCCCTGAGAAAGCAATTGCTTTAGTAAGGTTACCTCAAAAGTAGGTGTTGCATTTGGGTAGATACTCCAGTATTGTCCAAGAGGAAGTATTGGGAGCTAGGGATAAATCACCTTCATGCATATTAAACATAGAGGTAAAAGAGTGAATTACATTTAGGGTGTCAACGATCATCGTGGCAAATCAAAGTCCTAGAATTGCACTCTAAAACTAGTTTTCCCCACAAACTCTTCTTTTCTTTGTTAATTCATTTTTTTCACATTAACTGATATAGTTAACATGCTTCATATTCCAACTAGTACTTGATTTAGCAATCCCATGATGATATTTTTATTACTTGATGACAATCCTACCCTTGCAGTCACACACATCATATTTTTGACATCATTGTCAGGGATTGCGTCAGATCAATATTAGTTTAATTGTGATTTGATTAATCCAGATCTTTTTCTCTTTTTGTAATATTTTTCCTTTTCTTCTTTATGTCCTTTTCTCTTCTACTGCTCTTTCAACATTTCCTTTTTCAAATGATTAGGTTTTCTTTTATGTAAAGGTCT
>JBBMKF010472011.1:0-10448 GCA_037834155.1 Curcuma caesia | reverse complement strand
CTTATTTAAGCGCTCCTTGTAAGAACATTATATTTGAAATTTTCATTAGCAAAGATACTATTTAGAAAGGCATTTTATAATTGATATACATTGTTACTTTGTTAATCGCAATATATGATATAACTTCTTGTTAGAACTATGATATCTTATTCCCTTCAACAAAAGGTGGAATCCGCCACCCGAGCAGCCCCACATGATCGGCCCCACGATCATCTATGAGGAGGTAAATCGGGAAGCTGCAGTTGACCATGACGGAGGAGGACATTGTCTCGACTTCACCAAGATTCGACCCTTGCCTATAATATTTTATTCCTTCTCTATGTTATTCTCTTCTATTTGGATGGGATTGAGCATAAATAATTAATATGTTCAACTTATATTTATTGGATGTTTAAATTTCACTTTCCTTTAGTTCCGGTGATTTTGGAAAAAAATAAAATAGAGGAATTAGATTAAAATAAATTCCTTTCTCTTCTCTATTTTATTTAAACAATCTATTCGTTTCATTTCTATTCGCCATTTTATTTGAATGATATCTTCATTTCATTTTTCTTCTCTTCTATCTTATATCTATCCAAGTAAACTTAATATTACTATAAATCTATTAGCTTAATAGTAGAGATAAGTTAGTTTTGTCAGACTGTGGATTATAAACCATGATCAGTTCTAAGCTCAAATTAGCTAGATTGTAATTGATAGTTGTAGCTAGGCCATTGCAAACTTTGGCTCAAAGAGCATTCAATACTTTACTACAAACATAATCAGTATTAGTGACGGAATTTTCCGTCGCTAACAAGCTTTAGCGACTGATTAGTGATCGATTTTTCTCGTCTCCAAAAATTTGATCGTTGACATCATTTAGTAACAGAATTTAATTTTCATTATTAATTAGCGACAGAATATATAATGTTCGTCGCTAATCTATGAGATAAAAATTTTAATCCATCTCTAAAATTGTAAACGGAATGCATTTTTCCGTCTCTGATATAGTGATGGATGTGTCATTGCTAACATTAGCGACGATTTAAATTTTCATCGCTAATTAGCAATGAACATTTAAAAATTCTATCGCTAATAGCAAGTAAAATTTTACAACTTCTTTTAGTTATCGTAGTTCCCTATTTACATTTTCATAAATAATCATAAACCATCACAGGTAATGATTTTGACAATATATGTAATCCAACAACTTCAATAAACAATACTACAATCACAAATCGATCCAACAACTTACCAAATTCAATATCTTTCTAATCACGATACAAGTTAAACCAATACAACAACTTAACAAATTCAATATCTTAAATCAATCTAATCACAACATATCAAATATAACAAATGAATACATTCAATATATGAAATATCTCATGTTAAACTAATTAAATCATAATACAAACACAAATATCAAATATCTGAATACAATGATAACATATCAAATACCTGAATACAATGATAATATATTAAATGTCTCAATACAATCACAACCTATGAAATATCTAAAATATCCAACTAGTAGTATTGAATCCTATAAAAAATATAATAAGATAAGTTAGTAATAAAACAAGGATATGTATCTATTATGAAAATTAATAAATTTAATTTGCATGTTCATGAGTGATAATTAAATAAAAAAGAAAAGTTAAAAATGTTAGCATATCTCTGATGCAACTATTGATCAGGATCCTGATGGTTGTGAGGGTTTTGAGTCTCTTGAGAGTCAAAGTCATACGGCGGCTCCGGCATTTGACTCATGCGAACCATGAATCCTCGCATTTCTCACTCAATTTCCTCGTATCTCAACTAGGTTTGGCAAGACTCTTGAATTTCTTGCTCTAATATGGAGAGTCGATTCTTCAATGCAATATTTTCTTGCTCTAGGGCTTCTACCCTAGTAAATCATCCGCTGAGATGCCTCCTGACTCTAGGGACCATCACATGATCATAAATGACCCTCGCTTGATCATAGAGGGTGGAACTCTTTTTCCTTCCACCGACTATATCATAATAGATCTCATTTACCTATCAATGGAGAAAGTCTGCATCTCACCTCCCTCTCTATCAAGTTGAGACACCTGTGCAACTTTAGCAGTCATTTCAGTATATTTTAAAATTAATTTATATAAGATATAAAATTAGAAAAATTAATCATTTTTAATAGTTAAATAAATTTAAAATTTAAAATTTAAAATCTTACATCTAATGCATACGATTAAGGATCGACAAATATGTCATCTTTAAACTTATGTGTCTTGGTAAAAATCTCCTAACAAGTAGAAGGGCGCCGTAACTCATGCTCCTGAATATTAAATACTGCAATTAAATCAAAATAAAATAATTGATAATTAAATAATTTTAATATAAATATATTAATTGTAAACTCACTAAGTCCGTGACATGCTCGACAATGGAACGTGATCTAACTATATACTTATAGATTCGATACTAGAGCAAGCCAACTTGGTTTTCTGTTGGCTCGAGTTGTGGCTGAATTTGACTGTCATCTTTCTGCAACCCAGATGATTTGTCATGTATCCTAAATATCAACTAGGATAAAAGATGATCTTATACCCTTTCTTCTATATTTATATGGTAGATCTTTGTAAAGTTTGGCATAGACATTATTCCATATTTCTTTAAATACCTCCTCGTGCCCTAGCTCCTACATATATTTTTCTGTAAAAAAAAATTATAAATAATATAAACAAATATAACTCCTGATAATAAAAATAACTTGCCAAAAACTCCTAGTGGTAAAAATCTCGCATGCCCTCGTCTACATACCTCCATATAGTATTAGAAAGACACACACTCTTTTTAAATTTAGTAGATATGTATGTCGCAACTCGATGGCAATCTGAAGTAAAACTGCATTACAAAATATATAAATATTGGATATATGTTATAAAAAATATATAAATTAAAAATTACTAATAACACCAATACTTACCAACCCCAACAACTCTTAAGACAATCTATCAACGAGTGCTGTTGCCTGCTCTGATATATCTATATCTGCACATTAACATTATAACACATACACATTCAAAACAATAATATTATAACACATACATGTAACAAAATAGATATTTTTAACTTGTTCTGAATTAATTTATAATAATATAATATTCAATCATTGTTATGATCTAAATTATCAGCATTAACATTTTCAGGATCCTCCTCGCTACACTCAATTCAACAAGTTCCTCACTATTGGACTTCTCTCCATCATCTATCTCCTAATAAGGCATAGTAGCATCTATAAATAAGGCAGATGTTGATTGAATCTGGGAATCTACTAAATGTATCTCCATTTCTTCATTTTGAAATGCATCATGGTGTTGGACTATGATGGAATTTGGTATTTCTATAGTCGAGTGAGTTTTCATACGACAAACTGCTAACTATTCACTAACTCTTCTTGCCTTTATCAGGTATTCAAGATAGAAAATTTGATCCGCTTGAACCGCAAAAATGAAAGGTTTAAACTTGTTGAACCTTTTATTTGCATTCACCTCAACTAAATTATAGTTTGAGTATATTCTGGTTCCTATTCTGGGAGTTGAATCATATCAAGAATATTTGAATAACACACATTTTTTTTTGATAAGACAATATATTTAATCTCAATTATTTCTTCAAATCTCTCGTAATAATCAAACTCTGAATTATTGTTATTGATATATCCTTTTACATAAATACCAGAATTAAAGGTTATTTTTGTGAATCCTGTTGTGCCACGTGGAATTTAAAGTCATTAACGAAGTTACCAGAATATATTTGTTTCTTACAGAGGGGTCCAGATGCAAGATTGATTATCCTTCCATCTTTCTCATTTGATATTCTATGATTGCTCACCTACAATAGTAAGTATGTTATAAATTAGGTTAAAATTTGATACCGATGTATGAAAAATTATTTATTCTTTAATTTACATATATTTAAAATTACAATACAAATTTTGTCTCTAACTTTTTCTTGACTTCACTTGTACTGATTGATGGATTTTAATACAGAAGTTGTTGTTCGTAAAGACTATAATGGATGAAAAATAAATTTAAGACAATTGGGATACCATACAAAAATAAAAAGAGATTAGTAGTTGATTATATCAATCAACTCACCTTATGTACGATTTGACCTTCTCATAATTCAAGAGTATGTATGTTCTTATAGTATATATTCTTGTTAATTCAACCATCTTGAAATAGAAGCATCAATTGACTTATAAAAAAATTTGAAAATAGAAAGTATCATTAAATTAATTAGCTGAGTATCATTAGAATTTTTAGGATTCTTTTGATGTCTGATTTTGACATTATTAACAAAATAATATGAGTAGAAAGAAGTTGCTTCTTCAACCAAAGAAGCATTACATATTGACCCCTCGACTCTTGCTTTGTTACGAATATTATTCTTTAATTTTTTTAAAAATTGTTCAAATAGATACATCTATCTATACTGCACAAGACCAGCTAGTTCTCGTAAGGTAGGTAAATGGATAGATATTTCATTGAATCAAAAAAACTTGGTAGAAATATGCGCTCAAGCTTACATAGTATAACAATAATATCAGTTTCTAGCTTAAGCATATCAACCATCATAATACACCTGACAGACAAATTCTCTAAAAAATAGACTCAGTTTTGTAAGTGTTTATCAAACATTATTAGATAGCATGTCATGAAAAGCTATTGGAATAACTCGTTGCATGAACACGTGATAGTTACGACTCTTCATTCTAAATTTTTAAAACTTATTTATATTCATGCATCGGGCCATATTAGAAGCATATCCATTAGGAAATTTTATTTATTTCAATCAACTACATAATGCTTGCTTACCTTCTCTGTCTAATGTATAATAAGCCTTTGAAAATTGATTTGTTACTTCATTCTGATGTAACTCAGGTTTGTTAACCAATTCTTTTAATTCCTCTCGTGATTTTACAGTGTCTTTAGTTTTTCTAGGAATATTCATCACTATATTAAAGATATTATCGAAAATTTTTTTCTCGACATGCATCACATCTAAATTATGTCAAATCAATAAATACTTCCAATAGGATAGCTTTCAGAAAATACTTCTTTTCTTCCAACCATATTTGCATATCCTAATAATATATTTATTTATCTCATTAAAATTAGGATCATATACTGGTAGGAATCCACAATTGTCTATTTGGTTAATGATTTTTGCACCTGACTTCATTGTTGGCGGTAGTTTTTTGACTATAACATTCTTTAGAAAATTTCTATTATTTCTCCTGAAAGGGTGTTCAACTGGTAAAAATTTACGATAATTATCAAATTAAGATGTCTTCCCACTGCATGATAATGAAAATACATCAGACTCTGTCATGCAATGTAGACATGCTAACTTATCAGTTGCGCTTCATCTCGACAATATTGAGTATGCTGGAAAATCACTAATTGTCTATAATAAGGCAACTTGTAAGGTAAAATTGGTTTTATTTGCAACATCATAAGTCTCTGATCCTACATTCCATAATTCATTCAACTCGACAATTAAAGATCGCAAAAAATATCTATCTTCTATTTCGAATTTGTTGGACCTAGAATAAACATAGTCAGAAACATAAATTCATCTTTCATGCATACTCATGGCGGTAAATTATAGGGTGTTAATATAATTGACCAAGATGAATATTGTTGTCTTGACTGATCAATGGTTGAAATCCGTCTGCAGAAAGTTCTAATCTCACATTACGTGGTTTCATTGCAAAGGTGAAAAATATTGAATCAAGATGTTTCCATGTAGGAGAGTCACAAGGATGATATATTATACCTCCTTCATGTACATGCTCATGATGCCACCTCTTGTGGCTAGCTGTCGCGACATATGCATACAAGCATTGAAGTCTAACAGTTAATAGAAAGTATGACATAACCTTCCATGCAATATTTTTCTTTTTCTTTCCTGCTATGTGACTACAATGCTTATAATGAGGGTGAGCACAGATTCTGCATTTAATCAGTTCACTATCTTCATTCCAATATATCATACAGTTGTTTATACAATAATCAATCTTCTCTACGAGTAAACCTAAACCCCTCACAAATTTCTTTGTACTGTAGAAACTATCAGTCATTTGATGATTAACAAGAAGCAACTCTGACATCAATTGATAAATTTCAATGTAACATCATTATGATAAATGATAATTTACCTTGATGTTCAATAACCTTGCAGTTGATGATAGTTAGAAATAACCAGATAAAATGTGTCACGTCCTGAGAGATGGTTGTTCGAAAAATTTTGGCAGCATCTCTCTTGTAACAATAACAATTTTCCTGAATACAAATATACAAGACTAACACGGCCGCTCAACAATATAATAAGGCTTACACGGCCATAACACATACACTACAGATGCATAACAAATACTAAACGCTAAGAATAAGGCCCACACAGCCACAAACCAGAACTCTAACACATGTACACAAAAACCAAAACGTGTAAACGACAAATTTGAAAAGATAGCAAAAGCTTCGCAGCAAAACATAACCAGATCCATAAAAACAACAAGCACATAAATCCAATCTCAGATGCATACTATACACTACAAGTCCACGAATAAAATCTATACATCGAATACAACTAGAAATAATACCAACCAAACCATATAAAGTTTCCTGCTGTGAAATGGAAGTAGACTAGTATATCTCTAAGCTCCAAGTAAAATCTCCCTATCTACTACCTGGGGAGGAAACAAGGAAAATCCCAGAGTCTGGGTAGTAAGTATACAATACTTAGTGGATACTAGAATGAAAATGCACAACATAATAAAGTATCAAAGGAATATAAGCATGGATATCAAAGGTACAGTCTCAACAAATGATATATAATGAAAAAGGAAAGGTAAATACTAGTCAACAGGTAATAGGAATCATGAGAATCGAACATGATATATCAACTGAGATAATAAAAGGTATACCGTCTCTACAAGTGATACCTAAGGAATAGATCAATACTATGTAACAGATAATAGGAATCATGCAAATACAATCAATGTATGTAATGTCAAACAATGCAACAATCATATATATCATACAAGTGCAACAATTCACAAACAGATGATGCAGTAAATAAACTATCAGCAAATGCAGCAAAATAACCTACCAACAAATGCATACACATATGCAACACACATCAAATGCAACATATGCATGGTCATTGTCTGCACTCGTCATCCCCAGACACCCACACAATGAACTAGGACGCACGATAGGACAACTGCACACCCTCCAACAACAAACCACACATGAGTGGGGAGAAGGAAAATATCACAGGGGAGCTATCTCCGGCCTGGTCACTATCTGCACTCAACATCCCTAGACACCCACACAATGAACTAGGGACACAATAGGAATCAACCACTCCAAAAATAAACTAACTACATGTGAGGGGGAGGGGCAGTCTTCAGGAGGGCCAGTCCTAGTAGCACCCACACAGGTAGTGCTATAATGATCGCACCCACATAGTACTACAATGATCGCACCCACACAGTGCTACAATGATCGCACCCATATAGGCAGTGTGTCACACCCACACAGGCAGTGCGATAATGCTCTCACTATACAACTATCAACAATGGTTTTAGTGAGAACCAACAACAACTGTCACGTCCCGGGAGGTCGTCCAAAAAATTTAGGTAGCATCTCCCTTATAACAATGACTTTTCCTAAATACATACAAAGATACTCAGCCACATGCGGCTGGAATAAGGACTACACATCCTTTAACACATCACACCAAGACATCAACAACAAGATATAAGGCCTACACGACCGTAACAACTACAACACATGCACAATGCCACAATAAGCAAAATCGATGTAACGGAAAACATCGTAAATCCGAAACAACCAAATAACCACAAGTACTAAATCAACACTAACTACAGTCCATGTCACAACTACAAGTCCCAGAATGGAAATACAACTATAACCATAACGAAATGACAATCCAACAAACCAATATATACCCAAAACCCTCTGATGTGAGATAGAACCAACTAACGAAATCTCCAAGCTCCAAATAAACTTACTGCTACCTGAGGAGAAAACAAAGCAACCCCAGGGTCTGGGTAGTGAGCATTAGATACTTAGTGGGTACAGAAATGAAGTGCATGTAAGGATAAACAATAGGAATAATAAAAGAGTACACGCCAAAGTATCATATACATGGTATCAGGTATCAACAAGGTATCATGTGTCAAGATATAGAACATGCTATATCAATTGAAACAACAACAGAAGAATCATACTGTGCAACAGGTATAGGAATCATAGCATGTAATCATGTATAAAATGTCATACAAGTGCAACAATCATAGCAAATAAGTGCAACAGTCACAACCATATGGATAAAATAAACTAGGTAATAACCAACCAACAAATGCATGTGATATGCATCAACCATCGCAATTAAATATCTGTCCCTGTCTGCACTCGTCACCCCCAGTCACTCCCTCAGGCAGTGAACTGAGGCGCCAAACGGGACATAGTCACTGTCTGCACTCACCACCCCCAACCACCCCCAAGGTAGTGAACTGAGGCGCCAAACAAGATATACTGTACACTGACCACTAAAAATAAATGGGAAGTGACAGTGTAGCAGGAGGGCAATATAGCCAGTCCTGGTTGTACCCAACTATAGTGCAACCTCTTACCTATGTGCCACCACAACACGGTGTCAGGTAAGAGCCAACAACAACAACATCAACAACTAGCATATGGATGTATGCTGATCATCCCAACATGTAATAGCTAAAGTTAATAGCTCAACAAGAGTCAACATGAGTCAACAGGGATCAACATCGGTCAATAATACAATAGTTAATCCATTAGAGGTCATATGACATGTATCAGACAACAAATCATACGAGTATCAACAAGATAGATGACATAACTAACTAGAGTATCAACATGGTATCAAGGATCAACATAAGGTCAACAACAAGTATCAAACAATGATTTTCAAAGGTATCAACTAGATACTAACTCAACCATCATGGATATCAGTAGGATAAACAGGATAATAACAACACTTGCACTGAAATAGAAAACATATATTGACTAAGTACAGGGTACCCACCTGATCTCGAGGATCGTCGATAACTAGAACCCCCAGAAAATACGCTCCGAGAGAACAGGACTAAACGAATCAAAGTCCTGAAATTCCACAATAATACATCATTACTAAAATGATATCGTATCATATACAGTAATTAAAGTCTACAATCTAATCTAGCTAAATCCATTTATCAACAACGTATTAACCTAAACAAACCAATCCCCAAAAATAGGATTCCAACCCAATCGATCCACTCCACGTTCAACATAACCCTTAGCACAGGTAAAACCCAATATATCGGCTTTAATTTTCACAACACAACCAAACGCCAACCATGATCAATCCAACAGTAATCCTCACAACAGAACCATCCACAAATCAACCCCAACCAACATCTTGCTAATCAACAACATCTAGATCAAAATCAACAAGAACTAACTTACCTTTCTTCTTGCCGCCGCAACCCTAGCAAAAACTCCAATCGAATTCAATCACATTAACCCACTGTAGGAAGCAAACTAATCCAAAATCACCCACCAAATCCATGATTCAACACATACAACCAAGTTAAAATCAACAAGAAACTCACCTTAGATCCTTGCCCTAGCCTTGCTTAGTCCTAATTCGATTCTTCCCCAAATCAAGATTTGATTTCCAGCTTCGTCTCCAATCTGATCGGATCACCACCACAAATCATAGGGAGAGGAAAGCAAATCAATGACCTAAGGAGAATCAAAGGAACCCAACCAATTTCAACTCAAGAAATCGAACCAACCAAGACTTAGCTAAGAATCTCTTACCAAAGCCCTAGATCCAATTCACGGACGGCAGCGGCAGGGGCTGTCAAGTGCGGTCGTCATGCCCAAAATGGGTGATGTGGCTGCGGATCTGGGTCTCCACCGACGGACCTTGCGCACTCTCCTCTACCACGCGGCCAATCGGAGCAAGGAACAGCTCCTCCAGGTTTCGAGTCCTCTCGCACTAAGCCCGACTTCTCCATGAAATTCGACAATCAGCTTCGTTGGATGAGCTCAGGATCAAGCAATCGGGGTCGGCGCTGGCGATTCTCCAGTCCGGCGACACCCTCGTGTGGTCGAGAGCAGCGGACGGCGACGCGCTGCGGGAAGGAGGAGGTTGGCCGATCGCGATGAGGGAGGAGAAAATCGCGAATGGGGAAACTACAGTACCGGGTCTTAAGCTCCTTAATGAACCGGGTTTCCAACCATTAATCCATCAACCCAATGAAACCTCATCCAATAGCCATATACCATTATCAATGGGTTGGGCTTATGTGTTAATGGACCACTTTAATTGCTCTAATTGGGCTATTAATCCATTAAACCTAAGTTTGA
>JBBMKF010471992.1:0-10450 GCA_037834155.1 Curcuma caesia | reverse complement strand
AACACTTTACAAAAGCGTTGTCGAAAACGTTGTCTTTTAGCGGGTTTTTTGCCAAAGACAACGCTTTTAAAAGTATTATCGTTTAGTGTTGTCGTTGATGGTTTATATCCAGGGTTTTTTGTCGGGTGAGTCCGCGATTTCCTTCGTGCGTACGCCTCCCTCTTCTCTCCCGCACCATTTTCGTCCCTCTTCCGCTCGCACCTCTAGCTCGTCTTCTCCCCCGCGCCGCATTTTCGTGCCTCTCCCGCCCCCTCTGGCTACTTTCTTCCGGCCCTCCTTTCGTGCCTCTTCTCTTCTTGTCTCTCCTCTTCTCCCGATCCCTCTCCACCCTATGCTCCTCATGCCTCTTTCTCTCTTGCCGCTCCGCCCCCGCTTATCCTCTCCGAATTCTAATCCCAGCATAGTATAACACATAGGCGCCCGCTTCCGCTCCTCTCCTCTCCTCCTCAAAATCACGCCCGAGGCGCTCTCCTCCTCAAAACCCTAGACTCCCGACTTTACCATTTTCTCACCCAATCGGCCAAACCTCCCTCACCAACGCAGCTGCCCTGTTCCTCACCCTCTCCGCCCTCACGCGCCACTACGGCCTCCGGCGCTTCCTCTTCCTCCACATCCGCGCCGACTCCGACCACGTCCGCCACGCGTACGCTGCCGAGATCCGTCGGTCCTCCCGCCTCCTCGCCGCCTTCGTCGCTTCTTGCTTCGCCGCGGAGACAGCGTACAAACTTGCTTGGTACGGCGCCGACCCGGGGAAGGTTCCCTTCTTCGAAGGCCACCCCGTGGCATCCGCGTGCTTAGCCTGCGCTCTCAAGCTAGGTCAGAGATTGCGACTTTTTTATTTTATTTTCCGTTTTCTTTTTTCTCACGTAGGGAGAGAGAGAGAGGGAGGCTCGCTAGGTCTTCTTCTCCGCCTCCGACACCGGCCGCGAGGTGATCTCCTCCTCCCTCACCTTTCTCGTTCTCTCTCTCTCTCTATCTAGGGTTTCACAGTTCGATCTTCGGTATTTTCGTAAATTTTGTTTTCTTCTGCAATAACTCTCCGATTTGAAGCACTAGGACGCTTCCCATGGCCGAAACCCCAATTTTAGGCTTCTTCTTCGAGCCAAAAGCTCCAAATTGAAACTGATTAGGTCAATGTTGGCTCATTTAGAGTGCCAACTTTCCCTCTGCAAGCAAAGAAAATGCATAGACTTGTTGTTCCCTTGGCATTGATTTGTTGTTCGTGCCGTTGAACTTTAATAATTCCAAATCAGTAGTGTTGACGTATACTTTGCTAGGCGGTCATGGCGCATAGTTTGACTAAAACAGCCTCTTAGAATTCTGCTAATAGGTTTTGGTTTAAGGAGGCAAGGATTCTGCGGTATAGACAATACGAAGGGTGCAACTGCAAGTAAAAATTCAATAAGGTCTCTTAACTGGCAAAGTGCTATTTTCACTGTGATGCTATTTTAGGAAGAAAAATATCTAAATCAGAAAATAAAATGTCAACTCACATCACTTCTAGAATTTCAGCAGAGGAAACCTCTGTATTTAAGCTCAAAAGAAATTTATAAAGGAAAAGTTGTTGTGATCCTTTCCATTTGTTAAGGAAGGAAATTATATTGTAGTTACTTCCTTGATTACCTCTGAGCCTAGGTCATCAAGATTCATCCTTATTGTCCTATTTTTTTTGTTTATTCATGGGTTTTCTTGCTATTATGTTCCGATGTGTCTGTCTGAATAAAGCCTCTTGCTCCATGTCTAATGAATCCCTAAAATTGTTATTTCTCCATCTCTGTATGCGGTAATAAGGCCTTCTTATTTCTTTATTCTTACTCTTTCTTCTATTTTGTTGTTGTCCATCAACTTTCAATCTCATATATGCCTTTGCTTTTTTCTCATACTCATAATAGTCTCCACATTGGCTTCCTTGTTGTGGCTTCGTGGTTCCATTGTTCTGTAGCTTGTTAAACCAACATGACCACCATAAACAAGCAGATCCACCTCTGTGAACCTTCCACCCATTGAATTGAGTTTTCTTCCATTGTTTTTGACAACTATGACAATGCTTGTAAATAGTCACCTCCTATACACTATTTCTTGATGTCCTCAAAACACTTTTGGTTCCTTTGTTTGATTTCCCCATTGCCATTTGTCTCAATGTTATATTGCTTACGAAACCTAAAATTTCTTTGCTTGTTGCAAAGCTGATGTAGCCATATACTGATTCCATCACTAAGCCAACTCTTATTTATTAGTGCACTAGTGCAGATCTCTTATATTCTTCTTGCAACAAGTGGTGTCAAAGCACAACTTGTGAGATGTGAAAGTTTTAGTTGTCAGTGTATAGTACTTGAAATCTAGTGGAACGTCAAGTTGTTGCCATCACATTTGTCATGCCCACCGACTTTCATTTGTTGTTTATGTTGCCTCTTATTTTGGAATATTGTTTGACTACTATTGCATGGCAACATGCTGTCATATTCCTTAGATGTACCCTTTTTCTAGTTTAGGTTTAATAGGTTGTGCATTATTATGTGTGCATCCAACTATCAACACCTGCATGGTAGTATCTTGATAAAATTTGCAAATCATTCGTAGGCCTAAGTGGGTTATTTCATTCAGCATTGTGTAATGAGATGAAACTTTACTAAATTTTGTACACATGTCATAGATAAGTTATAGTAGGCTTGAAGAAAAGTACAATTTTTTGGGACCAATATTATCTGTTTCATCATTGTGAATTACTTACTTTTACTTACACAAACCATTCAAGTTAATTGCTTATTGTTTGTGAGCTAATCATAGGTGTTGAGTGACTCATGTCCACTTGCATTACTTGTAACATTGTCTATCTTCATTATAGTTATAAATTGAACTCTGTAGACAGAATGTACAAGGCAATTAAGGCATTAAATAGAGTTATCAAAATTATCCAAGTCTTCTTGTTTTGCTTCTTGTTGCTTTTCTTCACTTATTCTCTATCTAGCTAATACATAACTAACATTTTGGTCCTTTTTACCCATTTATGATTCTAATATGCTCTTCTTTGGCAATTGTTGTCCATAGATCTCTTTAATTTGATCCAAGTCCTACCTTGCAATCTAAAGGCCACTTGTATTATTGTTCTCTCAGAATTTATAGAGACACCTCAACTAACCTTCAAGCAACAATCTTGTTGCATATTCTCACACTATTTCCTTGTTTCCTCATAAGTACAATCTTCTTATTGTGTTGATATTTTGCTTGTTTATGGCGACAACATATGACCTTGCTTAGCCTAGTTTGCTTTTATAATAGTGCTTCACCTTGAGCCACCACATCACTTGCTCACATCAACAATTAAGGCCATGTGTGGGTACATGTTGGACGCTCATGCATGGTTCCCTTTTGTAGCTCTAGTTTCAGACAACAAAGTGGCTAGGTGCACCAACCACCCTCTTCCCATGAACAAAATGGCTCCACCTGGCTTAACTTGCTCCACTACATTGCTTGTTCCTAACATTCAAGGCCATGATTCAGCTTGCTTGCACATATTGTATGTGTATCATTATCCTCTTTATGTAGCTGCAGTTGTGAACAATGACAATTGCAGTTGCGTACAATTGCTGACAATAGATGTTTCTGTACAAGAAGATGTCCTGTAGCAATGTCACAAACTTTGTGGAAATAATTATGTTTTTCTAGTTGTCATAAACTAGTGTTATATATGAAAGGGAATTTTGATAAACATAAAACACCCTCTGAAGAGCCTTGGCATATCCTAACTTATTCAAAACTTGCTTGTGGGAACAATTATGTGTTGGTTAGGAAAGAAAAATGCAGATTTTTTTGAGCTTGAAGAACCTGTTGCTTAGGTTTGGGAGAGATTCAAATGGCGCATTGCTCATTCTATGTGATTATGAGTTTAAAGACTATTCGTTGCTCTTTTAAAGTGGCCATTTGCAGAACCATTCTTAATCTATTTGTTGTGCTTTTAAAGCATTCATTTGTAGGCTGAGTCTCTGTTTTCATAGGATTGTTAATCCTATTTTTATTTTCCCAGTATAAATCAGTTCTTCAAAATCATCATTTATATTTTAATCAGTAATGTTGTTTGAATAAACTTTTAGTTTAACATGGATATCGAACAACTTTCATTTTATATTTCAAGCATTCCATAAGTGAAATGTAGATCTTCTTCTCAAGCATATTGTCACTTCTTATAGTTCTGTTGGGGCATCCTCTCCTGCTGCTCCAACAAATGCAACCAGCATTGATTGGCTAGGTAGCATTCAGGGTTCTAAGGTTGGATCTCTATCTTGTATTGGTCCTCAACCGCCTCGGACTTCATTGAGCACAAATGCTTGTGGCCCTGCCTTGGGAACCTCAGAACCTTCATGCCGACCCTGGGAACGGGGGGATCTACTTCGTCGTCTTGCCACATTCAAGCCTTCAAATTGGTCTGCGAAACCAAAGGCTAGTAATCGAGTCTCTCTTATTTTTTTGTGTGGGTTTTCGTGTAGTTGTTGAGTCTGTGCAAACTTCTTGTGCTAGTCTGTCTTTTTGTGTTTTTCCTTGCAACCTCAATACAAAATATTTATGTACATATGTGTTGTGAAAATTTAATATAACACCATCATGATTTCCTGCTTGATGTTTATCGCAGAAATTAGCTTCCTTATTACATTCACATGTCAGTTGTTTATGTACAAAAGAAATTAGCTTCTTTTGCTCATGTTAGTTATTTGGGACTTGATGTTTCAACAGATTAGCTAGCAGTTAAGTAAAATAAGCATGACTATGAGAAAATACACTCAAAATGCTAGAAAGAAACTGTTGAGTTCATGTGGACATGTCCATCCACATTCACCTGTTATATGCAAAAAATAAATCTACTTTTAACTTGACCTGATTTTGGAATGGATAGTTGACTTCTTTCTCTTTAGTGTTATATTATATGTGTACAACTGATACTAAATTTGAACTTTTCAAATCAGTTTCATCTCTGTTAATTTCTTATCCTTTTATTTCGATCCCTGCAGTGAATTTTGCGATTTCTATCCAGGGTACTTAATATGATTGTCTATGTATATTGTACACATTCAATTTTCAAACATGTATAAAATATTTTTGCAAACTGCATCTGAAGGAATATGCATTACTTTCATGTGTCAGTTGTTTATATACAAAGAGTTTTTTGCAGTCCTTTTTCTACCCTAAAATTGATTTAGTTCTCCTAACAGGTTGCCTTGCTAAGATATTTATTATTATTATTATTTTATATTCTGATAGAAGAACAAGCATTGATATCCTTTTGCTCAGTATAAAAGCATGTTCTTGCTAAATCTGCAGGGTGCAAGTTCACTATCCTGTGCTCGTAGAGGATGGATTAATGTTGATGCAGACGTGATTGAATGTGAATCTTGTGGTGCTCAACTCACCTTTACTCTGTCAGCATCTTGGACTTCCACTGAAGGTAATTATCAGAAAGATATATTTATTAATTTTCATAATATCTACTCGTAGTGATCACTATTTCTTTTACTAATTTTTTACACTGCTAATTTGATTTGCCTTTTTTAATTACTGAATGATTTTCATTTGATTTGGTTTATTTCATTACAGAATGATTCACACTGGATTCGAGCATCTAGCTATATATTGCTGATATTAGCATTTTGGTTTTGACCTGTCTTGATGTCTTTAACTTTTGCTTATAATGAACAGCAACATGTAGTTTCTATCAGTTTTCCAGGTTGAGCCTACATTTACTATATACTACATGATCCTTTCAACGTCATGTATCTTTTGTTTGTACTAGTTGACCGGGCTGTGGAAGCATTTACTGAGCAACTGGATGCGGGTCACAAGGATTCTTGTTCTTGGAGAGGAAATTGCTGTGCTGACAGTTTAGTGCAATTCCCTCCCACCCCTCCATCAGTGATTATTGGTGGTTATAAAGATCGTTGTGATGGCCTTTCGCAGTTTCCTTCTCTTCCAGTGGTAGCTTCATCTGCTATCGAGACTATGAGGCTTACAAGGAGCACACAGATTGATCAGTTTTTAGCTCAGCCAAGTGGTTTCTTTTCTGGGGAATTAGGTTGTAAAGCTGATAGCAATGCAGCGAGAAAAATATCTCGAGACTATCACTCTTGTGGTCATTTGCATGTAAGTTGTTCAATGTTCAAACATTTCTTATTGCATAACTCAAATTTAACGTATTCTTATGTACTTTCTATCTCTATTTACTTTACTTTCGTCCTGTTAATCTTGATAGGCACAAAAACTTATAAGTCTCTGTGGATGGGAGCCTAGATGGATCCCAAATATTCAAGATTGTGAGGAAAACTCTGCTGAATCTGCTAAAAATGCACACTCAGTCCATCATGCTGAAGATGAATACGATCGTTCTGATTTTCGTGTACTTAGTAAGAATGCATTCACTGCTTCCAAAAAGAAAGACAAAGGAAAGGGGAAAGCCTCCATCGAAGAACCAAAGTACAGCACAAGGTCTCCTTTACTTGATTGCAGCTTATGTGGTGCAACTGTCAGAATCTGGGATTTTTGTACAGTGCCTCGTCCTGCTCGATTTGGTGCCAATAATACTGATACTCCTGATGCTGGCAAAAAGCTAACATTGACACGAGGTACAAGTGCTGCTAGTGGTGTCAACGGATCGGCTGCTGCAGATGTTATGGAAAAAGAGCATATTGAGGAACGTGATGAAGCAGCAATGGCAGATGATGGTAAATCTCAGTCAGTTGGTGTAGATTTGAATCTTACTATGGCAGGAGGCTTGCCATCCCATAATTCTGGATTGCCAATAATGCCTGAACATTTTGATGACGGAACTATGGGAAGGGATTTGATGATTGGCCAGCCTACTGGAAGTGAGGTTGGAGATCGGGCTGCTTCTTATGAGTCACGTGGTCCAAGTTCTAGGAAGCGTAGCTTGGAGGATGGTGGGAGCACTGTTGATAGGCCACAAGATAGAGTTATGCATGCTGACAGTGTAGAAGGAACTGTTATTGACCGAGATGGAGATGAAGTTGATGATGACACACAATACTCAGGTGGACCTAACAAACGGGCTCGTGCATTTGATATTTTTGATGCATATCATCCTTTGTCTAGGATGGGTTCATCTGGTGCTGGTCCCAGCCGAAATTTATGCTTTGATATTGATGGTGATGCAAATAGAGTTGACTCCTTTAAAGAAGAGAGTGACATGGGTGCTGGACTCCCATCTCACAGAGATTCTGCTCGTGCTTCCTCTGTTATCGCTATGGACATGATTTATAGTGGCGAAGAAGATTCCATGGAAAGTGTTGAAAATTACCCTGGAGATGTTGCAGATGTCCAATTTCCTTCTCCTAGCACCCATAGGCATCTTGATATGAATGATGCTTTGGATTCTAGTAATCAAATTCAGCAAAATGCATACGTCCAACATGCTGCTGCAAGTGTTGCTAGGGAAGTTGGGGGTAGCAGTACTGTCGAAGGGGAAGAAATTGTAAATGCAGAAACTGTGACTGCTTATGCTCGGGATAGGATAAGCCTTGGAATTAGCGGTGGAAGTGTTGGTATGGGTGCAAGTCATGAGGCTGAAATTCATGGAAATGATATCTCTGTACATAGGGCAGATAGTATTGTAGGTGATCCAGAACCCATTGCTGAAGTCACTGAGAATTTGGGACAAACTGGTGAGTCTGCCCCAGGACCTGCATTAGTGGATGAGTCTCTTCCAGAACCAGTCATTAGAGAAGATCCTCATGGCGATAGCCAGGAGATGATGTCTCAATCAGTTGGAAGAGCTGATAGTGGCTCAAAGGTTTATGGTTCTCACACAATATGTCCTGAGAACAGTGCACATCCTTCACTTTCTTGCAATGCTATGATATACTCAGCTTATGAAGTATCCAAAGAAGAGGTAACACAGATGGGCAATGTGTCAATTACTGATGATTATGGACTCATGATATCTGACAATATTCCTGGAAATGGGATAGGTATCTTATGTTGGTTCTTTTTTGCTCTCATTAATCTTTTTTTCACTTTTTACCGTATAGTTGTACTTGATATTTCAATCCCTATATCTTCAGAATGTTTTTTCAACCAGGATTAATAAAGCTGGTTGTAGTTGCATCTCTACTTGCAATGCTACAAATCTTGAAATTTCTAAATTTAGTCTATCTGTACCTTATGTGCTTTATTTTACTTGTCTTTTTGCTTTTAAACTGTCTTAAGAATGTTGTTGAATCTTGTTCTAACTGCCTCAGTAAACACAATATCAATTTTAGTTAAACCCCATTCCAATATTCAATTCACCTCAGAAAATTAATACTAGTCTTAGATTGCCCCTATTTATATAACATATGAAATTCAAACTAGTAGTTCACATAACAATGGGATGTTCTTTCCTTCCATGTGAATCTTGTTTGAAAAAAATATCTACTGATGACTACAACTTCCTGGATAACTTTTGGCAGCTGATCTTTATAAGCTTGTGGTGTTT
This sequence comes from Curcuma caesia, assembly GCA_037834155.1. Classification (NCBI taxonomy): domain Eukaryota; kingdom Viridiplantae; phylum Streptophyta; class Magnoliopsida; order Zingiberales; family Zingiberaceae; genus Curcuma; species Curcuma caesia. Next base: position 1,974 of record JBBMKF010471992.1, on the reverse strand, counting down.
ACAATCAAAATAAAGAATAGAAGCTAAAATTACTGATACTTGATATGACGATGGCAGAAATTTTGAGGGAAAAATTCAACCTCCACAATTTGAAATCTTATGCTCTCTTTATTTTGGAGGATGGATAGAGGAGGAAAAGATCAGTAGTGGACCAACAGTGGATCAATAGTGGGAAAGGAAAGGTGAGAGTGGAAAGGAAGGAGAAACTCGCCAAGCTGCCTGGTTAGTCATTGTGAGCTTGCAATGAGCTCTCGGGTAAGCCTGACAATTGCTAGGTTGCTGCAAGCTTGTGGCCAAGTCCGATCTCTATGAGACCGCCATGAGCTTGCGGCTAGGCGCAGTGGCTGTGAGCTTGTGACTAGGCCTAGCCTTTGTGAGGCCACAGCTAGCGGCCTCGCCTTTGCGAGGCCGCAACTAGCGGCCTCACCCGGCCACAATGAGATCACAGCTTGGTCTAGCCACCACAAGCCGATGATCATGCCTAGACATTGTGAGTCAGACAGTTGGTTCACCAAAGGCAAGCTGACTTGTTGTCGGGAGTTATTGGGTCTGGGCACCTGGAAATGAAGCTGGGATGGAAGCTGGGGTTGTTGGAATCGGCAAGACGAAGGAAAGTTCATTTTGCTTTTTGCTTCATTTTGGGTGGATGAAAAATGAGATAAAAATTGATCTGCAGATGGATTTGGAATTCATCCTTTCTTTAGTTTTGTGTTAAGTAAACGAGGGAAAGCGTCTTGACTCTCCTGCAATCCTTCCTTTTCTTCATCCATTTTTCAGAATAAACAAGTCATTAGTTACTTGATCTCATGTTGGCTCACCAATGACTATACTGATCCAAACTTTGATTCCAACACCTATCTATTATTAGGGGAAATTTTAGATTTTTATAGGTGTTCTTCAGTTCTATTTCACTTATTTAAAGAAATGTTTGGCTTGTGCTGAATTAGAGAGCTGTATTAAAAATACTGCTCAGTTTTTTCTAGCATTCATAAAACATTGGGTAAGTACACTGAATTGTGAATCTTTCAGGAAATCTCATAACCTCCACAATTTATTTGGAATATTATGCTTATGGTAACTTTTGGTGATCTGATGCTCGCATCACTTTCATTGGGCTATCTTATTCCAGTGCATCAAGCTCTGTTGTATTTTTGTTGCTTCAGGAACAACAAATGGAGAAAATGGATATTATGTTGAAAATGGAGAGTTTGATCCTCTTAAGCATCACAACTGCTATTGCCCATGGGTTAATGGAAATGTAGCTGTTGCTGGTTGTAGCAGTGACATTGGATCCACTTTGAGCAATTCAGAAGTTGCCTGTGGTTGGGAACGGACATTGGATGCCCTGGATACTCTCCAGTCTCTTGGTCATCTACCAAACCAAATGATGCCATCTGAATCTGCTGCTTCTCTGTATAAGGTGAGTTTACCAATTTGGATAAATTGCTAGTTGTGCTTTCTAAACCCTTGTATTTCTTTTGCTTGTCACCCATCCTTTCTTACAGTTTGTGCCCAGTTCTGGCCTTTTGAATACTCATGTAGCATGATGGATTTCTGACTATATACATCATCTTATGGCACCCAAAAACTTATAGAGTTGGGATGATAATATAAAGTGTTGCACAAATTTAGTGAGACAAAGTTTAGTATTTTGATTTTGAAGTGGGCTTGTAGTTGTGAAAAAAGATGGTTAAACATAACAATTAATCTTTTGGAGGGAGAGTTGTTCTGTTCACAATATTACATTTTGGATTCATAACATCACAGCTTGGCTATATGCAGAATAACCTTAGGGGCGCGTTTGGTTTAGGGTTATCGTTGATAATCTTGGTTATCTGTCCAAGTTTATCAACGATAACCTGTTTTGGTTTAGGTTATGATCGATTCCTAAGTAATGCAGTATCACCACCACATCAGTAAACATCAACAAATGGGTTATAAACCCGAAATGTGATTACCTCGGTAGTATAAGAT
>JBBMKF010471981.1:0-10451 GCA_037834155.1 Curcuma caesia | reverse complement strand
GATGGTTCCAGCAATTTGCTGAACTCTAATTCCTTCCTATCCTTCACCTGAAGCAGCAGCAATTGTACGCCGCATGGATGTTCTTCCGGTGTCAATGAATAATTCGACGTCTGCGATCTCAAGAAAGATTTGAGAATCTGAAACATAGTTCAATAGAAGGTTAGATTGAGTCGAAGAGCTTCAACAAACCACTCCGATATTCAAATTAGGATTTCATAAAAAAAAATTCTTTCTAAAAATAGAAGATCAAGAGATCCGGAGAAGTTTGGAGAGAACACACTTCAACAGAAGGTTAGATTGATATCGAAGAACTCTAACAAACTACTTTGATATTCAAATTAGGATTCCGTAAAAAAGGGAAAAAATTCTTTCTAAAAAAAAGATCAAGATAGGAGAAGTTTGGAGAGAGGGTCTGGAATAAATCATTTTTAGGATTTTTATAGTCTTCGGAGAGTATTTCCATGTTAAATGAAGTTGTATTATTATGAAGGTGTACGAGAAGATCAGATTTGATAGTGATAGTGATTTCTTTTTGACATTATACGCAAAAAAGAGGTTAACTGAGGGGATCATATCTGACAATCTTATAACCGTTCGTTCATTCTTTTGCTGTCACAACCCTCAAGAATATTCATATCCCTTATTAATGGACCCACGGAGGGTGAGAACTTATAGAATATGCAAAAGTGGGACCAAGACTGAGATGGCGTCCGAGATCGGGATGACATTTGACACCAAGATAACGTCTAAGACTAAGATGGAGTTCGAGACCATAATAGAGTCCAAGACTAAGAGGACGTCCGAGACCGAGATGGGATATAAGGTCGAGATGGTGTCTGAGACTGAGATGGAATACGAGACCGATAGGGCTTCTGAGACTGAGATGAGATCTGAGACCGAGATTAGATCCAAGATTGAGATGGGGTCTAAGACGGAGAGAGTGTCTGAGGCCAAGATGACATTTGAGATCAAGATAGGATCTAAAATCGTGATGGAATCCAAGGTTAAGATGAGATCCAAGACAGAAAAGGCGTCTAGTCTCGTGCGCCCTAACTTTACTTGGGTAGAGCCACTTCTCCAAGCTGCAAAAGGTTGGAACCGCCAACCTAGCGGCCCCCCATCCCAGGCCCCACCAGTATGAGGGGGAGTAAACCACGGTGAATGCGGGGCTGGCCACGACATGGTGGTGAAGGGCAATTTGCACGGCAGGAATTGATGTTATCGCAAGCGCTACTGTGGACCTTCGAACCGCCTACCTCAAGCTGCAAGCTCCCATGTCGTGACCAGCTGTGCCCGCCCGTGGGGGCATCTATCTTCGTATCTATTAATACTACCTCGCATGAAACAACTTCTGATTATACAACAGGAGTTATCAAATCACCTTCCAAACTTATCGGATAATCAACAAATGAAGAACTGGGGTCTGGGAATTAAGTTGAGCACCTAACACAACTGAACTACGTAAGTCGGGAGCTATAGATGGCCAAGGCAGACACTGCTGTACACAGAACTGAAGCTGTCCTATACTCGGCAGTCTTCACAGTGTAATAAAAAATTCTGAAAAAACTTGTGAGGCAGAAGGTAAAGTTCAATATTTAGAGAACAATTAGTTTTCTCCACGATCCTGGCAATCATGGCGGAGTACCAAAAGAAATTACTCTCAGATTATAAGGCCGTAGAAGGACGCTAGGCAAGCAAGAATTCCTGAAGTTAGAAGAATTCTACATTTACTCTGCACTCGCTCAGCTTTCCTGTTAGAACAAGGCTTTCAAGGGATAATCGAACAATTTCAGGGGGAAGGTTACCCTCCCTCCTGAAGGTAAATCCTTTGATTTTTGAGCTTTGAGAAGGTTGTAGACAATTTATAAAAAGATAAACTAGAAGACTAAATGGTGGAGTGTGCGAATTCTGGTTGAATTTTATGTTGAAGATTTCTTAACCCTATATGTGTGACGGGCCAGACATTTAAAGTATTTCTTCTAACTAAGACGAACTTATTATACCAGTGTTTTCCAAATATAATGCTAGTGTATATGTTGCATTTTTTTATGGTATAATCACAACATCTATAACTCCTATAGCTAGCTTTACAATTAAAGATTAGCTATAAATTATAGAGTAAAACTAGTAAAACCTGGACCATGTGAGTCTAACCTTGATAGGAGAGAGAGCACTCACGAGTGAATTGACTATGAGTTAAGAAATACTCTATATGCAACTATGTCCTGAATAGAAGAAATAGATTCAAAGGTGACTGTGCTCCTGATAAAGGAAATAGATTCATAAGCGACTATCCTGGATAGAGGAAAATGATTTGTAGGCGACTATTCTTGATAGAAGAAAATGATTTATAGGACCAATCTCTGATAGAGGAAAATAATTATAGGTGACTCTCTTCCTGACAGAGAAAAATGATTTGTAGGTGACTCTGCCTTTGACAATAGAAAATGATTTTTAGACGATTTTGTCCCTAATAGAGGAAATATATTCATAGGCAATTCTGTCCCAAATAGAGGAAAATGACTTGTACGCAATTCTGTCCTTAACAGAGGAAGAGGAAAAAGATTCGTAGGTCACTCTATCCCGAATAGAGGAAAATGACTTGTAAGCAACTCTGTCCTTTGTAGGCAACTTTGTCAATCCTTACACAGAAAATACCCAAAACCGACCTTTATTAGTAAAAAGATGACAATAGAAAACCAAATTGTTGAACACAACCTGACCTATGGGATACTTTAGATATACTTAAAGATATAAAATACCCAACAATTATACTCTATATGGACAAAGATGAAGCGCATTCCATGGGTGACCGAGTCGCTTTCCTATTTTGTCTTGTAGATAATAAGCTCCCAAACTCAACTTTTGATAGATTTTGTAAGGTCATTCTCATCGTGATTCTAATTTTTCGACCTCGCATGTCGGCTGTATTTTCTTTCAGACAAAGTCACCCACCTAAAAAGATCAAGGGATAACCTTTTTGTTGCAAGTTTGTTACATCTACTGTTTATACGCTATAAGTCTTGATGCCGCCATCACCCTTGTTTCTTCCATGAGATCTAGCTCGGCTAACCTCTTGTCGGCATTTTCCTCATCATAACATAAGTATTGATTCGAGCAGACTCCAACTGAAAAGGAGTTATCCCTATGCCTTCCCGCGGAGTAGTCTTGAACGCCCATCAAACATTAGGCAACTCATCTATTCAACTTCCTTATACATGATCCAGCTTGATCTTCAACCCTTGTACCAAATCTACAGCCTCCGTCTAGCCATTACTCTGTGGATAAGCCATAGAGGTGAAAGATTGCTTGATGCCGAGCTCCTAACACCATTCATGAAGTTTACTTCCCTGAAATTGTCTTCCAATATCATAAACCAATTTGTGAGGTACCCCTTACCTGCACATGATGTTTCTCTAGAGAAACTTAAGAACAACTTCTTCTATAATTGTAGCCAATGCTTCTGCTTTCATCTATTTGAAGAAATAATCAACTGTTATAAGTAGAAACTTCTGATTCGGCCCCATAGGAAAGACCATACTATACTCATCCCCCACTAATCAAATGAGCACGATGCAAACCATGTCTTTAGAATCTTTGTTGGCCGATGAATTATGTATTGATGCTTCTAACAACTCGAACAGGTAGCTATAATGTGTTATGTGCTGTTCTGCAAAGTAGGCCAGAAATAACTTGTCAACAATACCTTCCAAGCTAATGTCTTTCCTCCAATATGATTCCACAGATACTCTCATGTATCTCCCACATTACATATTCAGCCTCCTTCTGACTCAAACATTTTAGTAAAGGTCGAGAAAATGATCTTTTATATAAGCTGTCACCTGCTCTGTTTGAGGTCTTCGAGCAATATACCTTCCTTAAGGCAAGAAATGAGCTTTGCTCTCCAATCTGCTGAATTACCCTGATCAACATTGACAGATCGGTCTACTTGAGCTACCAACTCCACCAGAACCACTGGTTCTTCTGCCCTCCAACTAGATAAAGCACTGGGCATCCAAGCAAGCTCATCTGTGTTTTGATTCTTAGCTCGGGGCATCTTGCGTAAAATGACCTCTTGGAACTTGACCTTCTTCTTTACATACAAGATGATACACTGACGAAGTTGGTTATTTTTACCTTGTATGCTCCTTCTATCTGCTGTGTTGCTAACTGTGAATCTGAATGCAAGACTATCTTTAAAGCTCCCACATGTTTAGCCACATGTATTCTTGACAACAAAGTTGCATATTCGGTCTCATTATTAGACGCCTTAAAATTAAGTTGAACAACCAATGACACTTCATCCCCTTGTAGTGAAACAAGACATCAGCACCGCTATGCTACTTTGTCGCCGAGCCACCCACAAATACTTTCTACGTTTCCACCTTCTCTTCCCCAACTGTCTCAGTTAAGAAATCAACCAAAGCTTGTGACCTGATCATCGTTTGATGTTGATATTGTATATCATACTCTCTGAGCTTTATCATCCATTTGATCAACCTTCTTGAAGTATCTAGGTTAGATAGAACATGCCCCAAAGCACTATTAGTCAGACCACAATAAGGTGAGATAAGAAATAAGGTCTCAACCGTCGAGCCATTGTGATGAGGTTTAAGGCGAGTTTCTCTAGCATATTATACCTACTCTTAGTATATTTCAGTAAATGGCTAATGAAATAGATGAGTTGTTGTATTGATACCTCTTGTTGTAAAAGAACAAAACTGACTGCCCCTTCTGTAGTGGTGAGATACAATCACAATTGCTCTCCTGCTATAGGCTTGAAAAGAGTTAGCAACTCCAGTAAGTATTTTTGAGGTCGGTGAAGGCCTGCTCATATTTTTCATCCCAAGTAAACTTAGCTGACATCTTGAGCATCTTAAAGAAAGGTAAACTTCAATCTGCCGACCTGGAAATGAAATAAGATAGGGCGGTAATTTGCCCTGCCAACCGCTGCACTTCCTTCATGTTTTGTGGAGTCTTCATATCTTGTAATGCTTGTACCTTTGATGGATTAGCCTCAATTCCTTTTTCTGTAACTACATAGTCAAGGAACTTCCCACTCTTAACATCAAAAATACATTTATCTGGGTTAAGTTTGAGGTCATACCTTCTTAACGTACCAAAAGTTTCTTCAATATCATTTATCAAATTCTCAACTGTAGTCGACTTAATTAGAATATCATCCACATAAACTTCAACATTTCTTCCTCTCTGCTTATGAAAAACTTGATCTATCAGTCTCTAGTATATAACTCCTGCATTTTTAGACTAAAAAATAACATGATAGCGAAGGTCCCATCAAAGGTGGTGAAATTGCTAAAGGTATTTGATGGTATTCTTGATAAGTATCTAACATACAAATGAACTCATGACTAGACATTGAATCTACCAACTGATCTATTCTAGGAAGTAAATAATAATTTTTAGGACACGCCCGATTAAGATCTTTGAAGTCTATGCAATCTTGTCATTTTTCTCATTTCTTCGGGACTAACACCACATTAGCCAACCAAGTCAGGAACTAGACTTCTATGATATGCCTAGCTTCTAACAATTTGAGAATCTTTGTTATAATGATCTGTGTTTCTTAGGACCAAAAGGTCTTTTTTTTGCTTCATAGATCGGGCATCCGGAAGTATATTGAGCTTATGCTCCATCATTTTGGAAGATACTCCTTTTACCTCCTGTAGTAACCAAATGAATACATTATTATTTTTGGTGAGGTAAGTAACCAACCTTTTTTCAACGCAGGAGGAAGAGTAGATATCACAGTGATCATGTCTGCCTAACTAAGTACAATATGCACTTTTTGTGCTTAAGGGCTTGTTCACAAGTACTTCTTCCAAAACTTGTACGACCTAGTCTTTAATATTTGTCCAGATTCAGCAGAGCGCTTGTAAGTTCCACTCGCATCATCTCGACATAATATTTCCATGCCGTATTTTGGTCTTTTTGCACTTCACCTATTCGAGTTCCGACAGGGAACTTAATGATAAGTAGACACTACCGCTTGAAATGAACTTATCGTTGGTCTCCCTAATATGATATTATAGGAAGAAGGAACATCCACCACTATGAACACAATGATTCGAGTCTATCATAGAGGTTCGTCCCCCAAGGAAAGAGATAAGGTGATTTGTCCTAGTGGTTGGACTTTGTGCCCTGTAAATCCGAACAATGAAGTAGATGTTGAACGTAAGTCAAGGAGTTCCACCTGCATCCTATCAAGATCTCCTTTATATAGTATGTTGATAGAACTCACAGTATCCACGAACACCCGAGCCACCTCATAATAAACTATGGTGGCAAGAATTACTAATGCATCAAAATGAGAAGTAGACACTCCCTCCAAGTCTTCAAACCCAAAACTAACCATTGGACCTCTTGTTGATCCTTTACTAGTGCTGACTCCGTAACTTTCTAACTGCCGCTATAAGCTTTTCTAGTTTGGTTGGGGTTTCCATTAGTGATACCTCCTGAAATCATATTTATTACCCTTATGTGAGGAGGATTACCTCTTTTTGTTGGTTATCTTGATTTTGTTGGGTTAGTTCACGTGATCTACGTCGATCTCGATTATTCTCCTCTCTGCTAGGTCTATCTTGAGACTCCATGGGACGAGGATGCTTGCCAGGAGATCTCCAAGATCTCCAATTATCTCTTGGGGGAGATTAAGATTGTTGGTGGTAACACACGACTTTATTATTTCTTTTAAAAAGTCCCATGACAAGCCTTTGTAAAATGACCATACTTATGATGAAAAGCACAAAAGGGCTTGGGCTCATGTGGCGAACATTTTGGCATAGGTGGTACTGGAACGAGTGTTGGACCTTCCTCTAAAGCTTGAACTCCTTTTGCTCTTTCAAGAGTATAATTAAAGAAAGGTCGTGGTACCTGATTTTGGGAAGATTGTTTTTGAGCTCACTTCTCTTGTCGAGGAAATGGAGGTCCCAAAGCATTTGCATCACTCTTTTTGGCACGCTATGCTTCTTTCACATGAATGTACTTCTCGGCTCTCCGCAACAAACCATCATAACTAGTTGAGGGTTTCTTCACCAACAATCTGAAAAATCTCCTTTTATCAATCCTTAAGACAAAGTGTTGGTCACAATGTCAGATGTAGTTGAAGGTACATTCAACGTGATTTTCTTGAAACGTTGTCTATAATCTTGCAAAGTCTCCCGATTTCTCTACGTTAGGCAAATAGACTCAACACTGTCTTATAATACCTTTTGCTACTGGTGAAATAATGTAAAAACTTGGTGTTGAACTTAAATGATCGTATAGAATTGGGTGGTAATCGGTTAAACTACTGTTGAGCGGGTCTTGCCAAAGTTGTTAGAAAAACACAACATTTTACCTCATTAGAGTACTGATGTAGAAGGGTAGTATTTTCGAAATGATTCTCCGAGTATGTCGAACCCATATACTTGCTAATTTGAAAAGGTCGAAATCGATTTGATAACTCTTCATTCAAGATCTCTTGAGAAAAAGGATTAGTATGCTTAATTGTCCTTCTTTCCTTTGGTACCACAATTTTGTCGTCCTCCTGACGAATAGGAGGCATTGTGGACTCATGAGATTGCTCTTCCAGAAGTGGTAGCATCATTTCAGGTGTAACCATAGGAGGAGGAGTCAACATAGATTGTTGCCACAAATATTCTTGAATTGAAGTAGCAATGAGCAGATTTATGTTGTCCTTTGTATAAGTTGGCATTTCCTCTAGGGAGGGAATCTGATTTCTTCCACCTGACGTTCTTTCTTGGCTTTCGTGAACTTTTCCATCACTGCGCCTCGGCTCAGATTTTTCCCACAAACGATGTCAAAATGTTTTGGTCTGAAGTCGAGGGATGGGTCAACCCCTATGGAACTTCCTTTGTTGACTCTAGCCACATTGAATGCCATTGGATCCGCGAGTGCTATTTGATCCGCTTCCTTTAGTCAGATCGACCTCACTGAGCACCTTGCTTCAACTCCCCGAGCACCCTGCTTCCTTTTTGAAATAGACCAATCGGAGGTTAGAAGGGGGTCAAGGTGTACCTTGGCATGACCTCTTCGATGCTCATGTCAGACTCGGAGAAGAGAACGGAGAACAATAATCAAAATAGAGGTGCTATCATGAATTGAGCATATTCTTTCCATTGGAATGATAACTTTATTTATAAAGGAGCAGAAGAGGCATTCCTCCTGTACTAGTGGCATCCCTACCTTCATGCGACATCTTTATTTCAAGGCAATGCCATTCTTAGCGATGGTTGTATAACTCCAGCCTTCTATAATTGTTGTAACTGGCCCCTCCTTGCTTTACCTTTATTCATAACTGACGCCACTTTTCTTGCACCTGTAGCTATCATCTATTGATGGAGCCAACCTTTAATACCAATTCCATAACTGATGCGCCTCCCTTTGCTAAACTCGGTCGACCCCTGTTTATTAATTGTCCAATCGTCATATCCTAATGACTTGGACTTAACTGTATTGAACTTAGCCGAAGAAGTCAAGATACTATTGAGCTCCTTATGAATGTTGTCAAGTTCTTGATGAGTACTACTGAGCTCTCAACAAATATTATCGAGCTCCTTATGAATGTTGTCAAGTTCTTGATGAGTACTACTGAGCTCTCAACAAATATTATCGAGCTCCTACTAAATATTACCGAGCTCTTGCTGGGGCTAACCTACTTTAAACATAACTACAAGATTCTAACTAACTCAAGTCTCCATTGACTAAGTCAAAGGTATACCACGTGGAACTCGTGTTGTCCAAGTCAAGAAGGTATTTGATAAGCTAGAATTTGATACAAAATTGTGGATTCATGTTGGGCTTATTTTGTGAAACTACATGCTTAATGTATATATTTTTAATGTGTTTATTGTATGACGGTCATTTGGAACTTGATTGTAATTTCTGTGATTTAATATCCAATTTTTCATTAATTGAATTTGATTTTTTGTAGGATTCAAAATTGATACAAGATCGAGTCCAACCAAGTTGATTGATCCAATCAATTGACCCAAACTTCATCAAGGATCAAGGCTCAAGTTTGATTCAAGCTGAACCGATGTGAATTAGAGCTAAACCACAGCTAATTAGAGCTGAATTGGAGTTAAACTGGGTTGAACCAGAGTTGAACCAAGAATTGAACCCGGTTCAATTCAAAATCGGGTTTAAACAGGAAATCGCAGGGAAGCTACAGGAGCCGCGATTTTTGCACTGTTCATATCGTTATTCCAGATTTCTTCGTCGTTCTTGCGCGGCCTCAATCTCTTCAACTTAAATTTGATTTCCGGATCTCAGAGAAAGATCACGAGTGGTGTTCGACTATAATTACAAAGGAAGATCTGCGTAGGAGGGTTTCTTCAGCAGATCTGTTTCCGCCGCGGGTTCTTGATTTGAGTATGCAATCCAAGATAATCGGAGTGATCTGGAGTAATTGGAGGGGTTCTCTGAAGACTCTTGATTGTTTCTGAGCTAAAATAGCAAGCAATCAAATTCGGTTTTCAAGGATCAGCGTGAAGAACTCCGAATTACATATTCAGCTGGATCGGCTCTGTTTCGTGCTCACGAGAGAGTTTCTTGTGCTGCATTGGATTTGATTCGATCCAAGATAAGTCGAGCTGAGATACATGGTATTCCTATGAGGTTTTTGAGCTTGACTCAGATCTTGTGTGACAGCAAGGAGGAGATCAATTTGAAAGGGAAGGAATTGAGTTTCATTTCTGTTCATTTCAATTCTCAGATTTGTTCAGAATTCTTAATTTCGTGTTGTTTGGTTAATGCATCAGATTGTGCTACCTTTAGACAATTCATAGATTCCAATCTTAGTATTGCAATTGCTGAATTTCTGCATTCTTGATCTGAAATTTCCAATTCCCTGCACGTTCAGTTCCTTGCATTTAATTTCCTGCACTTGTTTTGAATTCCATTAGAAAGTAATTGATTTCATAGTACTTTCTGGTTCTTGCATTTGCATTTCAATTCTGAAATTCATTGCATTTGTTACTGATTTTACAGTTCGAATTCTGCATCCCTGAAATTGAGATTTTATTCTGCAATGTATGTTTCTTGCATTTGCCTCTTTGCATTCAGTTTCAGTTTCCTGCATTCTTCAGATTTCTTGTTTCTTGCATTCTTGTTTGATAGTTTTCAATCATTGTCTTGCATTTGAGATTTGATTTCTTGAAATTCTTGAATCTTGCAGTTTCAGATTTCTTGCATTCTTGTTTTCTGCATTTGCTGAATTCTACACTCAATCTTACCTTTGTGTTTGATAGTATCAGAATCAATTTCTGAATTCTAGTTCTTTTCAAGAAGTGTACGAGTTTATGAAGTTGAATTGTGCATGTTATGACTTGTGATGGCTTGTTTGAATGTTAATTAGTATAGGTTGATACTTTGAACTTGAGTTACAAGAATTTGGCACAAGAATTTGAGTGTTGCATTTCAATTGT
>JBBMKF010471961.1:0-10451 GCA_037834155.1 Curcuma caesia | reverse complement strand
CTGGCTTGTTCCTGTAGAACATGATCAAGATCCTTTTTGGTCCGACTGTTTTGCTCCTTGGTTTAAGTGGCTGGCTTCTGTAGAACATGATCGAGATCCTTTTTGGTCCGACCGTTTTGCACCTTTGAACGTGATCTGAATCTTTTCTGATCTGATCTGATCTCTCACATTTAGACCTACAAATCTTTGCTTCGCGACAGTTGTGTGATGTTTTGGAGTTTTGATTTGTCAAGAGAGATACTCGAGCCCTAATATAATTTCTATGGCTCTCGGCCGCTATTTCTTGACATGCTGCATTAGAATTAACTAAAATTGTTTGCTTCATGCAGTATAGAGTAGTTCCTTTCGCATGCAGTATTGTATGTTCTGCATTTTTTTTTACCTATGAATTGATTTCAGAATTGTTTAGCCTATCCGTTGCTAGAATCACCAGCTTGGTTTGTTGTATGGGCATTTTGTTCGATCTTTACGGTTACACTTCTTTCTGAGTGCTGTTTGAAGTTGTAAATAGTTGTCTTCTGAAATAAGTTTCTTAGTTCAGTTCTTGAAAGTATAGATGTTCGATTTTTTTGCTCACGAATGGCAACGTAGAGCATCAACTTTCAATTTATACTTCAGATATTCACAAAAGGTTGCTTTCAGTGGGTGGCTGCTTTTGTTTTCTCGAAATTTCAGTCTCAGAAAATCGTCTAAACACATTGGAAAGTGCTACTATACTAAGTTATAGCAGGGACTACGGCTTGCCTGATTCTTGCAAGTGTTTGTTGTTTGAATAATTATTTTTTTTGTGAATAAAATTTTATTCTGTAAGTATTACTCCATCAGTTCATCAAGGTATTTTAATGTGTTGATCAAGGTTAGAAATTTTGAACTTTGTCGGCGTGTTGGGCGTAATCATAATGTTTTAGTATCACGTTGATATTTTGATATAGGAGGTGAGTAAAATATCAGCTAAATTGAAATGATCAATTAAAATGATCGAATTTGAAACTTGGTTTGCATAATTTGAAATTTTAGTTTTTTTTAAAAAAAATAATTATTTAAGTTTATTTAGTTTGATTTTAATTTTAAAATTTGAAAATTGAATTAGTCAGTCAATTGTTATATTTATGTTGTTTTTGAATCCTTGTTTAAAAGGGAAAAAAAAATTATTCGTGATTGACTCTCAATCAATGATTAGTAAATTTGATTAGGAAAAAATTTTAGTCGATATTCGACTCGATCAATGATTAATAAATTTGATTGTTTAATATTAATCGATTGATGCTTAATATTAGTTAATTGATAAAAAAATTTAATTAATTCAGTAATTGATCGAATAAAGGTTTGATTTGTTCAGTTTCAATGAAAAAATTTAATCAGTTTATTGCGTAAAAAAATTGATTAATTTGATTTCAGTTTTTTTAGTTGGATTTTTAATCAATTGTTCAACTTTGATGGTGTCGGATAAATTAAAGGTAGGAGGAAAAAGAGTTGACGATGAAAGGAAAAAAATGATAAATTGGAAGTGAAAAGGTATGAAGAGAGAATAACAGATGTTTGGAATTTCGATGAAATTCATATCTATATCTATATCTGGGTTGGGTTTGTATCTTCCTGATGCTATCTTAGGATTTTTTTTTTTTTTTTTATCCCCGGAGCAATGGTGTAACAGTAGAACATTTGGGTTGTGACCTAGGGATCCACGCTTCGATTCCCAACTACGGTATATTTGCAGGAATTTTTTGACTCTTGTTTAAAGGAGAATAATATTTCTAATGCTATCATGGACAATATATCTTATGCCGTCGTGAGCATTTAATATAATTTTATTTAATTTAAATATTATATTTTAAATCTTAAATATTATATTTTAAAATTTAAAAATAAATTTTAAAAAATTTACATTAGGTGCTCATGGAATATATAAAATAAAATGTGTTAGAGCATCCATAATCCATTCTTATTATAACACCTTCTATCTTATTAAAAAATATAGGATCCACTGTCACATATTCATTATAATATCTCTTTCACCTATATTCCTTTTAATATTAACACTAGAAAAATATGAGATCTATTACCGTTAAAACTAACCGTTTTAATAAATATAATAAAAAAAAACATGTGGAATGGGTCAACCTCCTAACTAGCCCACCTCACTTTTAATTGAACACGTTCAATTGTTTGAACGCGTTAGTGTTATAACACCCCTTTACAATGATGTTTAACACCAATGAAGTGTTATAATACTCCGTTAGAATATATGCTCTAATATATATATATATAATTTATGTCTATATTAAAAATAATTTTAATACTAAATAATTTAAGAGAGAGGTCATCGTTTGCATTGTCTTGTCTGTAGATGTGGAATGTCTTCCTATGGATATAATCGAATTGATATGATGACATGTATCGACGTGGAACGCACCTTTTATGAATACTGATTGACTTGAGAAATTATTGTAAATTGATGGCGGCGGAACCATGATCACATAATCACACAAGAAAGAAAAAAACAAAAAAGAAAAAACAAGCAGAAAAAAAATGCTGACCAATAACTTCTTAACGCTTTCGCTTCAGAAAGCATCTTTCCCGTGCCCTTGGCCTTTTCTCTTCGACTACATTTATCGAATATAAAATTGTTTGGTGGATGCTTAGACTTGGGGCCACCTCGACATCACCACAAGACCAAGGTATCCCACCTTATCTCGCTTATTAAATAAATTGATCGAATGACAACGAGTTCAATGCCAATGTATATGGTTTTGATGAAATTCGATTACCTAAAGAGGTCCCCCTCCTTCCACATCTATGCCTTCTTGTTTGCATCTCGGGGACCATTCGCTTGGAAGCTATTGGATATTAGGACCTTAAAGAACTAATACGATTTTATGAAAAATTATGGTGCCATCAATCGATGAAAGTCGAAATTAACTTCAAAATCGAAATTTACATTTCACGTAGATAGATCTAGACTATTAATTTGCTCAAAATATATTAAAGATGAATGAAAAATTAATTGCTCAAAGTTAGTCCAGAATAACATTAATTGTTAATTAATGTTATATAAAAAAGTGCATGGGAAATAGTTTCACATCGAAAAAATTCAATAAGCTTCCTTTATTAATATTGATGTGTTAATGGAGTCAACACAAAAGCCTATGTGCTCTCTTCTCACGGACAAGTAGATGTTAGCACTTGCGAGCCCATCATGCATGCACATATGTTGCAGTGCCTGCGTGTCACTCTGGTGACACATCACATATGATGTGGCAGTGCCTATGTCACATCCACATGGACAGGGAGAGTTGACTGCACTGTTGACTAGACAAACGGATGACAACCGTTGATCAAAAAGATGTGATGGATCGCATGTGACATGATCTGGAACGTTGGATCGTGAAGAATCACGATCTGACCGCTGGTGATGAGGTTTGATCATCTGAAAGGTGGACTTGAGTTTACTCAGAGGTTGTTCCACAGCAACTCCATGCCGTGCCAATTCTTCGATATGTAGCACCTAGAACAAAGTTATCCAAAGAAAGTGCGGTTACATGAGACTATTTTTTACATTGGAAGAAAGAACGAGCAGAGATCAAACATCAACCAACAGAAGATTGCATCTTAAAAGACAACTGCCTCAGATTCAATACATGATACTATTAAATTCTATGATGCATCAATGCTACAGCACCATAAATGCAACGAATACAATTTAACTCAGCCATCTACCTCATATTAATTACTATGAGCATTGTAAAAACATTCAAGAACAGCAAGAAATTTACATGCAACATGGCTGCCATAACTTTATATTCAGCATTTTGTAAGATATTATTAAAGAACTGATACATGGCAAACACATTCAAAATATGTTGGTTGCTGAAGTATAAATCATACAACTATTCTAAGCTGACCAAACAATAGCAATGGTCGGTCACTCTTACATGTTGAAATTGCCAAACAAATTGACACAAGGATCAAACAATCAAAGCTACACAGAAGAATTTCAAGTGCATAACTCCAAAGGCATCACTGCAGGTTTCTCTATCAACAGCTCCTCATGGATATGATGATTATGTTCTTCCGTGCATAATGTTTACTCCTTGATGCTATTTGTTAGAAGTATGAAACGTGAAGGAAGAGAAAGGTATGGGAGTCAGATCTTGCCAATTTGAGACCTATTTAACACACAAGAAAAGAAAGGGAACATTAGCCATACAATTCACTGTTTGAAAAGAACACAAATAAGGCCTTCAAGAAAAATATTACCATGTGATAAGCTTGATATGATCTACTAGACTTTAAGCTTGAACATGTTTGCTCAAGGGAATTAAAATGTTTGACACGATATATAAAGCTACCATGACTTGCAATATTGCAGCATATGTTGAGAATTATTCAATTTATTGTCGTGCTAACCGAATACCATCTTAAACCTTCTAGCATGGAGTAAAAACTAGCACAGAATTTTTTAATCCGTCCAGCATGACTTGGGCTACAGCATGGAGTAAAAATACTAGCACACCAGTATTTTTTAATATGCCTACAGAAATATGCCAATCGACACAGTTCTGTAACATTATTGGTAATGATTTCAGACGAAATAACAATCATATCCCAAATATAAGAAGTCACAAAGCAGAAATAGCAAGAAATTATTACAGCCATTTGTCAGACATGCACCTCTGGCATGGTTTGGAATGGCCCATGCCAAAATCATTTCAGCATGGTTAATCTGAAATTATGATCAAATAATGTTAACTTGGCATGTACCCAAAGTTTTCTAACATAATATACATTTGGTAACCTTGTTATTTTCCTCCATATAAAAAGGTCTACTTGCACAAACTATTTAATTTCCAATACTATCCTGTACTTATTTATCAATCAAATGCTGCCTTGCAGTATTTAAAATCTAGATTATCTCCAGAATTGCAACGTTGACTTTTAAATATAAATCATATCAATTTATCACTAAATTGAGGCCAACACATTCATTGAGAGTGTTTCCCCTTCATAACTATGGGTTTCAAGAGACTATAGTTGAAAGTATTGATAAGTTTGAAAGCTGATAGACCATTAAAGTAATACCTAAGTCATAATAGATATAAACAACTACAGAGAGTCTTGGATAAATGATGAATTCCAAATGACCAACTCCAAAGTATATAAATGATGAATTTAATGAGAATCCCGCATAAACCCATCATACTGCTTTCACAGTTCCACTGGTGATGATTACACCCTAGTATCAGATGCTCCTAGTCTTCATTTTTCTAATAAATGGATATTTAAGCATCAATAAAGTAGTCCACTCTCAATTTTAGATTCACTAGTATGTTATTATGACCTTTCAAAGTATTGACAGCAGACCTTATCCTGGATCTATGAGAACTTAAAACATCTTTTCCTTGACTTTTTCTAACAAAGAAAGATAACTAATTGTTTTGGTCCAAGTTGAGCCTGATGTGGAAGTACCTAAACCAATTAAAACCATCAATCATTATGCAGATATATTCTCCAGAACAAAAATGCTTAGACCTTCCATCATGGCTTCATAGTACAGTCATGTTTGTTACGCAAACCAAGATGGAACTAGTAATCTTCTTACAAGTTTCTCAAAAAAGAAAAATTAATCCCACAAATAATCAGAGTATTTCTTACTCATCATCTATGCATATATTGAGCTAATACTAGTGTACATTCTAGATGTTGACTTTTACAGGAATCAATACTAAGAATTTGACATCACAAAATCAGAACGTCATATGATACATTAAGTATGTCCTTGTTTTTTGTTTTCTTAGTCTTGTTGTTTTCTTTCAAGTAAAGTTTCTAACTTACCCACTGTTCACATCCTTTCAACAGTTGGGAAAACATATTTAGCTTTTGCTTTCTTTTACTGGAAAAGAAAAGCTGGGTTCATCTTGAACAAACTTTACTGGATCCAGAAATTGGAGAGGATTACTGTATGCTGTGCACTATTACATAACATAAAGCCCAGTTGCCAACTTAAGAAGAAACAATGGGCAAGTTTACAACTTGCAGGCAATTAAGAAAACCTTCTAGAGAAAACCTCATAAGTTAACTTGCCAGGTAAACTGTTTTGTTTTGGATAGAGAACTTCTGGTTAACTGTATTCAAGAATAAAATAATCTCTGAAGCTAGGAGGCCCCATGCCCATTGGTCCCACAGGAACAAGTGCCGTCGTCTATAAATATATAAATTAGTAGCTTTCCTAATAACTCAAATTTTTAGAATAAGTGATTAGCCAAATGTATTTAAAATGATATTAGAGCATGAGGTTGAAGGTTCAGGTTCGAGCCTTGTTTGTGTCAAAATAATAATAGTAATAATAAGTTAGGCATATACCTTTGAGTCATGATTAGCATGAGGGGAGTATTGAAACTAGGAGGCTCCATGTCCATTGGTCTCATGTGGATAAGTGTTGTGATCGTAAAGTATTAGCAACCTAAATATATAAATTGATGTCTTTTCTAATAGGTCAAGCTTTTAGGATAAGCAATTAGACAAACATCTTTAACAATAACATTAAAAAACCTTCCTAAAACATCTAGTAGTTACTCTCCAAATTGAAGGTCTAGATAATATGTCTTTTTAGTCTTCATATAAGAAATCCAGTCTAATATTTTTTTCCCTTCAACATTACATTTGATTCCTAGTATCTCCTAGAGAATGTCCAGTTGTTATTTTTGGAATAACATCCAGGGGACATAACTCAACAAGTCTCAACTGAATCTGTAAAAATTTGGGGATCACAGCTACTCCCATTAAATTTTCACAAACAGTGTACTAACTCTTTGACAATGACTTAAACAATGAGACTTCCCCACTGAAATCTGTATCCTTCATCATTTCTCATATACCTCAATGAAATGCCTTAAAATAATTATCACTGTAGATAATGATCTGAAATAACTAGTACCACCAAATCAGGTAAAAAGCCAGAGAGAAAATGCAACCACTTGATAAACCACAGACTTTGCTAGCAGCCAAAAAAAATGTTTGTAGATACATTTGGTTTCAAATTAATCAAATTTTCACTTGATAATCAATAAGAGATGCTATCTTGAAGATGAAGAACTTCAAAAGGGGTGAACAAAATAACTCGAGTGCATTTACAAATCAGAAGTATATTCCTTGCAAAGTGGTGGATAAATCAATAATAAGTAGACTACAGAAAGCATAGAACTGGGCAGAAAGCTCACCGATCTCTTCCACTCGTTCACGGTGTTGAGGTGAATCCAGCATCAAAGAGAAAACCCCTGTACATACCTTCGGGGTAACCTGGGATACCATCAACCCAACTCCACAGACCACCGTCACTCTTTCCTGCACCTTCTTCCCACATTGCCAGTTTTCCTCTTACTCTCTTCCCAGAAAACCATACCTTGCCATCTCCACCAAAAACCTTCACCTTGTTATTGGCACCAGCTGCAGCAGCCGCAGCAGCCACCACTTCCAAAGGACTGGAGAAGCCGCCTCCAAAGCACCGGTACATCTCCAAGGGCATCCTCCCTGCTTCATCCCACTCCATGGTGTCCAGGTCCAACCGTAGGATCAGCACCGTCGAGCACGGCGCGTCCAGCACGAAGGACGACCTCAGGCCTCCGATCATCAGAAGCTGGCGGCCACCTGCCCCCGCAAGCAGCCGTGGTCGCTTGAAGATGTCGAACACGTCCCCCCACTCGTGCCGCTCAATCGGAGCCCATCCGTGGGCTCTTCCGAGGTCTGCAAGGCTACAACAGAAGAGCTTCCACTGGCTCCTCCAGGGGGCGCCGACGTCGCAGAGGGCAAAGACGGAACCCGACATCATAATCGGGCTCCGGGGTTTGGAGGGAAGGCTGAGTGGAAACTTGAGCCATCGATCCGGGCTAGGCGCGTAGGACAGCGCCGCGAGTTCGGTGACGATGACGACGGATCCACCAGGTCCTGCGATCACGGTTCCGTGGCGAGACCACGCGGAGCCAAGCGGGGGAAGAAGACGGTACGATCCGCTTAGGGGGTTGCAAACAACGAGCGACTTGGTCTGACTCTTGGCGGCCGCATCGGCAGCAGGGGCAAAGGGGGCGGTGTCGACCCAGAGGTAGAGAAGAGAGGGGGAGGCGGTGACGGGAGAGGCCGAGGGGAAGGGGAGGAAGGAGAGCGGGAGGCGGAGCCAGCGGCGGAGGGCCGGGTCAAAGGCGTGCAGCGAAGGGTGCGGCGCGGAGGCCGCGCGCGGGTGACGGAGCGCGAGGAGTCGGAGCGAGGGGAGGGAGGAGAGGAAGGGAGGCGAGGAGAGGGCGTCGAGGAAGACGCGAGAGACGGGCCGGCAGGCGAGGGCCTGGTGGAGAGGCAGGCGGCCGAGCACGTTGTGGAGCGCGTCCTGGGGGAGGAGCTGGATCGGGCACGCCGCCGCCTCCTCCTCCTCCTCCTCGGCTCCAGCGGTGACCTCCTCTTCCGCCGCTTGACAGACGCGCATGGTCGTCCTCGTCGTCGGCTGCGAAGGCGGAAAGAGGAAAGGTCAGCAGAGCGGTTGGCGACAGGATTTCAAGGGGCAGCGCAGTCGCCCCACGCTGGCACCTAATCACGCATTCACGCCCCTGCCATGGCCATCCCATCCCATCCCATCCCATGGACGGGGACGAATGTTCTACTTCTTTTCCGTAAAAAATGAAATTTGTCATTTTAGCGACTTCACACGATCAATTCTAACTTCGTCAGAATTCGATCATAACCAACTTAATTATATCCTAGAGGCATTAATGTTCCTACTTCACCAACTTAATTATTGCTCGTGATAACTACAGTTGATCACGACGTAAGAAAGTATTGCTTGACTTTGTCAATATTCGATTATAACCAACTTAATTATACTCTAGAGGCTCGCGGTTCAATCCCAGTTATGGCGTATTTATAAAAATTTTCCTCCAAATGGAGAACACAATCAAAGGATGCTGAGCATCTGTATTGACCGCCGTATGTACTTCCAGATTTATCCTATTGGTCGGTGGAAAATTTCCATAGGACCAGACCGACCACCTCAGGGATTGAGTCCATAAGACTGACTGAGATTTATCATTTTTTTTAGAGTCACAAATGTTCTTACTTCACCCCTCCGTTCTATGGCTCGAACCATCGGTCGCATGTGGCTCGTGATTCATGCGTGGCGAGGTCTGTGCTCGCTATTGCTGGGCGTTGAGGCGTCGTCGTCGTCTTCTCCAACTTTGGCATCGCATTTCTTCTTATTGCTCGATGACTTGTGAGCGAATTAACTTAACGTTTAAAAGTGGAGACAGACGGATGGTGGGGCGGAGTTGCTGCCAAGTCAAATGTTTGTTTGACGCTGTCATCACTAGTCCAATGCTCCTCGTGCCGTGCGTACAGCGCCAAGTCCAACTTTACGCGTTATAAATCTTCAGACTAGTGAATCCTTTTCAGAGTCCATATGTGTTTGTCCATTCGTCTTATCAGTGTTTCTTTGTCCGTTTAGTGCACCATCTTTACAAAAGTTAGTATCTCTTTGTATTCGATTAAAATCGAATTAAATCAAACTAAATTAATAAAAATTAAATTAAATTAAAATTTTTTAAATTAACTGAATCGATTGAATTTTTAAGTAAGGATTTATAATATTACTTATTTAGAAATTTATAAAATATATTTTTTATTTCAATTAAGTTGATTTATTTGATTTAATCAAATAAAAAATTTTAAAATCGAAATCGAATCAAATTAACTAAATTAATCAATTAAAAAAATAATTAAAATTTTAAAATAACTGAATTAAATATTTAAATTTGATCAATTCGATCAATTTATTTAGTTTAATCGAATTTTATTTACTTTTGTCTCTTTGTTTTCTGTGTTATATAATCTAATCAAGCTCAAAGCTAGACAATGATAGCATCCGACAGGGACAAAGGAGGGTGGATCGAGAGAGAAAGGAAAGAAATTAAAGAAGGGAAAAATATCTATGCAGAAACGAAGAGAAAAGAAAAAGAAGAGAAGGGAAAAGAGTCCTTCGGAAGGAGGAAGATGAAATGGAAGAGAAATAAGAGGAAGGATGAGAAAAAAATTAGTTCACTCTTCTTCTTCGACTCACTCTCCCGCTCTTCCACCTTCTCCAAAACCTTCCCCCTCAATGCTCAATCAAGGAGCTAATTGCCCACGGTAATGATGGTTGTGGCGGCGGAGCTTGCCTTCGCGATGCCCTTCCGCCCCCACCCAAGCTCCGCAGTAGGGTGAGCTTAAAGTTGACAGTTTTAAGCCTCACCGTTTCGGAATCTTTGATTCGGCCACCAATGCCAACCCGTCGATCGCGGGGCCAAAGATGTTGGCTCAGAATCTGTGAGTAGTACACTCGACAATACACACACTAATATGAAGAAAATAGAAAGCAAAGGGAGCAATGACTTCACGAAAAAATTCTTGCAGTGAATGAATTTTCTATACACATTGTG
>JBBMKF010471950.1:0-10452 GCA_037834155.1 Curcuma caesia | reverse complement strand
GCCCTTTATGCAACTAACAGTAGAAATTGGAAATGGATGCATTTCTTAAGATATTTAGTTTGTTAGTATTGCATCTTTGTTTATATTGTCACCCTTTTTCAGTCCCCTACATATTTTGTTTCACTTGTGAATCAACTTGCGGAACAAATTGAGGCAAGCAGAATGAGGGTTGTCTTCCACAACATGCTAGCATTCCTTGAATATCTTCTATGTGTGAGAATACTTGAAGCATCTTCTCCTCTAAGATTACATGGAGTGGAGTAGGTCTGCTTCGATGAGAGTGTCTTTTGTCTGGCAAGGGGTCTGTGATGACGATGTACAACTCAACAAGGACTACCATGGCTCACACATAGCTTCACAATGACAACACACTTTGCATTTAGGGGTGTTTGTCAATTCAAATCATACCAAATCAAACCGTTATAAATTAAATAAGGTCACAGACCAAACTAAATTATTGAGCTACTTCAGATTGGTTTGGTTTAAACTGAATTACCATAGTATTTTTTTATGAAAAAAATCTTATGTATCATTAACACTACAGCAAAAGATGAAATTCACCACCTCAGCGGCTCCACACGGTTTATATATCATTAACACAATAAACATCATAGTTTCAATTAAATCATTAAATATGCTATTATTAGAAACATCTAACAATGGTAATGAAGAATAATTGATATAAATTGAAGTTATTCATCATATATGATAATGGAGAAATTAAATGAGTAAAATTTATCATTTATTTTAACTTAGAATTTTGAAATAATACTATATATAATTTTTTCATGAATGGAAATATGAAAATTCCAAATAATATTTTGGCTTTTCAATTTAAACTGAATTTTGAAAAAAGAATCCCTAACCCAACCAAATTAGAGAATCAAATTCATCAAATCAAATCAAACTAAACTGAACTAATAAAATTCAAAACAAAACAAAACATAATTCGGTTTTTTTGGGTGTTTTAGCTTGCAAACAATTCTGCTAGGACCACGTGCTCCACAAATATTTTCTTCAACACGAATAACTCTGAAAGGGATAAAGTCCATAACAATTTTGTTTATTTTCTCTTCGTTTTCTTGTTTATCTCCTTCCTCCCTCCACCTCTAATTTTCCACTAGCACCATGTGCTGGCACTTTGGAATGATACCAAAACTGTTTCATTTGGATTGACAACCACCTTTCTAGTTATTTTTGCATCGAGATGAATAGAGCTCAACTTTGGATTGGAGTGTCGTGAAGTGTAGTGATCTGTTTGCTGGTTGTGGCTTATTCTCATTTATCATTTTATAATATGCAACAACATTGTTGCACTACTTGCTGTGAAATCTTGTTACGATACAACAAATATCTCTTCTTTTATATGAAAAATTTGTTCAAGCGTTTGTGCTAATTGAGGCTCAGTCTGTGGCATTAAATACATGAACTATTTTTGATTTAGTGCTTTAAAATTTACTCTGGTGTTATATTGGTATTTTCAGGGATTACAGAACCTCCCAGGATGCTTCAGCTCAAATAAATCAAGGGGAAACACATGCTGCACATCATACTGTTGAATCTAAAAGTCAGCCATCTTTCAAAGACTTTGTTAGAAGTTCCCAAACTGACGACTCAGAGACAGTCGCTCACCCTGGGAAGGAACCTTCTGTTCGTTGGGCTCCTGGAAACTCACCTTACACAACTACTGGACAGGATGAACCAAATGCTTACTCTTACCTTCCTACAGTCCTTGAAGAGCCTAGTTCTGGAAACTCATTCTCTGAAGGTGCAGGATAAATTTTCACTTCTCAGGAGTTAAAGTTCTATTTCAGCATCTACATTGGTACTGATGGATTTTTCTGATAATTTCTGTGGTATGCAGCAGATGATGATCCTCCACTGCCAGCCATTGATGGCCTTCGAATTTCTGGTGATGCTTTTCCTGGAAGGGAACTTCATGCAAGTGGGTACTCAATCAATGGAACAACAAGTTGTAATTTCGAGGTATATGTATTAATTGTCAGTCCTGAAAAATATTGCAACATTTTTCCCCTTTTTGAATTATTGACTACTGAATTCAGTCCTACAACATTTTTTTTCTTTTTTGCAGTGGGTACGATATTTAGAAGATGGTTCTGTTAAGTATATTGAAGGTATTTCGTAACTTAACATGGCTTCTTCTCTTCTTTCTACAGGAATTTGAAACTCATATTAACTTTAAATGTCTCTCTCATGGTAGGAGCAAAACAGCCGGACTATCTAGTTACTGCTGATGATGTGGACGCATACCTTGCTATTGAAGTTCAACCCCTGGATGACAGGAAGCGGAAGGTTGTTTCTTTTCTGTCAATATAAATATATATGTGTGTATTTCAGATTTAGTATTGATTAATGGTATAGTCTTGAGCAACTGATGGCATAACCATCATGTCATCATATAATGGCCTACTTGAGTTGGAAGGTAGATCATACTTTTGAATTGGTTAACCAATATCATGTCATCATATGGTAGCCTGCTTGACTTGGTTTCTTCTATCTGCTGCCCGGATATAGTATGCGTTCTTAGGACAAGGGTTGAGAAAAGATAACAAAAGGTTTTGGTTCATATCTTTCACTTTGGGAGGTTATTAGTCTGGTACGTGGAATGATTTGATGCAGGGTAAAATGCAATCCAAACTCATTGTATCTGTTGGTTAGAGGAAAATGTCAAATATTTCTAGTTCACATCTTTCACCTTGAACAACAATTAGTTTGATACATGAATTGTTTTATGTGGTACAATGCAGTTTTTTTGTCTTTTCTATCAATTGGTTTGAATAAACTGTCTGTTTGGAATATGGAGCAGATCTCTAATGTATGTATTTATATACCAATAATGTTGCATCCACGTATACACAAATTATGATGCATGGTTGAATGAAATGGGGGAATAACTAAAGGTGAAACACTAACCATCTTCTGAATGCATGTTTGAATCTTTCCAGAGTATTTGAATATCAGAATGCTTCATCATCTTTATTATGCGATCCAAAGTGTAATTGCAATCCTATCCATGATTCCTAATCACATAAGTTAAGAACATAAAATTTTCCTTGTATCATACAATTTAGCATATTATATAAAATCCATATAGTAAAAGTTCAGACTTTTCTCATTACTTTCAATTTTTGATGTCAAAAATGTAATTTGATCACTTACCCAAGTATGCAAGAAAAGAAAGCAATTCTTTTGATCTCTTTCATCAGA
Source organism: Curcuma caesia (assembly GCA_037834155.1). Taxonomy (NCBI): domain Eukaryota; kingdom Viridiplantae; phylum Streptophyta; class Magnoliopsida; order Zingiberales; family Zingiberaceae; genus Curcuma; species Curcuma caesia. The sequence goes on along the minus strand of JBBMKF010471950.1, from coordinate 7,224 downwards.
GAGAAATATCTAAATGAATACTGGTTGTTTATTCCTGGATTATCCAAATGCTAATTCCATATTAGTACTTTGGTAATCTTGGTCATTTTATTTGATCTGACAGATCTCTTTTTGTTCTTACTCTAGGGTGAACTTGTAAAGGTTTTTGCCAATGACCAAAGAAAGATAACTTGTGGTGAGTAACAAGTTTCTATTTAGTTGGTTTTTTCCCCTTTATATCATATTAGCCAATGCTTCCATACTTATGTTTACCAACTTATTTTTCCAAAGTTTTGACAAGCAAATGTATAACTAACAAAATGTTTGAATGTATAACCAACAACATTACACATCGTGAAGAAGGCACCTTTTGTGTTTTTGAGATGTGCTTCTTTGAGATTGCATAAGGTGATTAGCAATATGTGAGGAGTCAACTCTGCAGTATATTTATTCAGTAGAATACAAGTAATACTGGTTTGAGCATCTTCAGTTGATTACAGAAACATGGTGGCTAACCTTTCATGTATAAGGTTTTGTTAAATAATCTGCAGTTGATTACAGAAACATGGTGCATAACCATTCATGTATAAGGTTTTGTTAAATTTGGTTCTTTCCCATTTAAGTGGACCTTCTGTTTGGATTTTTTTACTTGGTGAGAGATAGGAGGGTGAGAGGGAGGGAAATGACACAAAGATGCACACGAGCAATGGTTCTTCATATGTAATTTTGTGAGTTGGTCTCTTTCATATGTAAACTTTGTGAGCTTGTCTCTCTATCTCCCCCTTCCCTCCCCTTCTTACTTTCCAACTTGGTAAACTCGCCCTAATGTCACTTGCATATTATTAGATAGAATTAATCATACTTCAGGGCAATTTTGTTAGTTCCTTACTTCCTTTCAATTTTTAATTATCCTTGAACGATCCACTTTGATCTTTATGCCGACTGCACAAATTTAATTTTTTTTCTTCTTATTTGTCTACAGATCCTGAAATGCAAGAGAAAATTAAGAGAACTTTGTCTAGTGGGCATGCAACATATGATGTATCATTATCGGTATTTTTCTTCTTTTCTTATTTTTCTATCTCTGTGATTTTGTGTTCCTGAGTAATGCTCCAGAGTTTTTCCTGTTTCACATGTTCACTAATGTCAGACTAGATATCTTGATATATGGGAAACTGCTATTTTGGCAATAAAGAAAGAAGGTTACAGCATAAAATGTATTGGACCGCGTGGTGTTGTTGTTACAGAGAAGTTTAAGAAAAATACCACGGTATGATTCTTTACTCAATTATGCAGTTGGTTTGAAATAGATTCTTCCATCAATTTCCTATCCGTCCTCTCTAAACATTATGTGTGATCTTATGTTCTTGAATAATTTGACATAACAAGAGATACATTTTCAATAATAGTTGGATTTTATCTGTTTTTTCCTATTTGCCCTTTTGATTTCTACCACATGCATGGCCTTGTTGGTTACACTAATATATTTTGAACTACATTGAAGTAGAATTCTATCATTGATAATGTTGTGCCTCCTACAGATCTCCATTCCATATGGACATCCCACGGAGTTTCTCATTCAAGAAGCTAGTGGGGAGTATCTACTAAGGACAGAAGAGAGTAGTGTGTAAGTTATATATATTTGCATACACCACTCCAAGGTTTCTTTATTTATACATATTATTGGAAAACCAGTGTTCTTGTTGCACAAGTAGTTCCCTTTACATATGCTACTTTGCAGTTTACACCTTAGAATATGGATTATTAACAATAATGAGGCCTCTAATGCTCCTCCTTAAGGTTCAATGATATCGTGGAGACAGCTTGTTGCAGAAATATATTCCATTCTGGACCCCTTAAGGAGTTTGTTGATAGATTTGCTAATTAACTATTGGAGCTAACAAATATCTTGACAATTTTATTTGATTGCACCTTCACTTTGATAAAGTGATAATCAAATCTTTATGACTTTCTTTTTCATGGAATACTGAATTAAACATTATGTGCATTACTATTTCATTATGTGCATTACAACTTGATTGCCATATGATGGCATCGATCAACTCAGTTATCCTTGTTTTTAACCCAAATAAGCATACATGTTAAAGTTATAACCCTATACTTTGTCTCTCCACTCAATTATACTCCACCTCTGCACTCAACATAATGACAACATAACAGTATATTCAGCGCTCTTTTAGAAAATCAAATTATCTCCTAAACAAATGCATAGCTTAATGTAGGTCGTCTATTTGTGGGAGATCTAATCTCCACTATTGTATTCTACAATGTGAAGATGACCTTAAATCTAGAACCAAAGATCCTTTCCCATTGAATTTTTGAGGTACACTAAAATTCATAGGGTTATGGTTAATGATTGTGACATGAAACGTCAAGAAGCACATTGAATGCAAATGAGATATTTGACCTTGTAATTGCAAGGTAATTTAGTTTTCCAATCATTATCTGTAGATTCTCATCCCTGTATATGAGATTATAATTTATGGGAGTGTTAGTTTGGACTTGGATTAGCTCGTAGCATATCAACTTTCTCAAGCATATCAAACAAATACTTCAATTGAGAGAGATTTGTGATAATTTTTAATGAATAATGACTAAAATAAATAGAAAACAGGATCATGGTATTTTCCCCTAAGTGGCATGGTAATGTAATAATAGTAGTAGGTAACTACATTAGTAATAACTACATCGTTTTTCGGGTGGTAGGGTTATGAAATAATACATTATTTGTAGTGTATGGTACCTACACATTGGGGTCGGGTCGGGTCGGGTTTTTCGGATGGTAGGGTTATGAAATAATACATTATTTGTAGGTATGTACATTAGCAATTTGGGGGCGTGGGTCGGGTCTTTGTTGGTTTGCATTGGTAAGTGCATTACGGTAAGTGGCATGGTAATGTAATAATAGTAGTAGATAACTACATTAGTAATAACTACATTGTTTTTCGGGTGGTAGGGTTATGAAATAATACATTATTTGTAGTGTATGGTACCTACACATTGGGGTCGGGTTGGGTTGGATTTTTCAGGTGGTAGGGTTATGAAATAATACATTATTTGTAGGTATGTATATTAGAATGATTGGCAGGCAAACTAAGAAATTAGTGACAATGTTGTTTTTGTATTTTCATGAATAATATATGATATATAGAAATTGCGAGAAAAACTAATTAAATGTGACAATTATAAAATTACCAACTAAACAAACAAAAGATAATTTTCAAATAGAAAGAAAAAGCAATTACCAACATGATGTGAGAATTTTCTATGTTGAAAGATAATTTTCAAATAGAAAGAAAAAGCAATTATACTAACATGATGCAAGACATTTCTATGTTGAAGTTGCCATGAGGGTTGAAGGGATCGGGGATCGACCTCTCTGGACTACTAAGCTTAGCTTTGACTTTGACATTAATTGATGCCACACCAATATTGAATCGTCAAATCAAGCTTGTGACAAAAATTTGGTGAAGCAAAGGGGTAACTATCTGAGAAGGAGAAAATATATGAGATTATCATAGAGAAAATTTTATTAAACAAAGCTTGAAAATTATATAGACATGACACCGCTTTTATACACTCTATATCATAGAACATATAAAAAAACACAATAGTACCAATAAAACCTTACCAAATCAAAGACTTACCCTGCCACATTAAAAAATACCCATTAAACTCTAACCAAATTAAAATTATTACTCACAAATTTAAAGTTATCAAACTTCAATACCTAAATTAGGATAACTACCAAAATTTATTACAAATTCAAAATTCTAATTGAAATTAGTTCCCAATTTGTATCAAGGTGGAGGCTTGATTGGCGCTAAGAGGACAATAAATGCTAGAGATTGTGATCACATAGGGAGATTGAGCAATGACTAGGTATTATAGTGGTTTTGATTCTATGTTATAAGGAAAATTAGGGACTCGCTACCCATCATAGTACCCTCTACTTATGTCTATTATTTATTATTGTAATTTTACAATTTACACTTAGCAAATGAATTATTTACAATTGTGTCCCTATCAATACAAATGTTTGTTTTTCAGCAATATATTACTTTATAAGATACTTGCCATTAAAGCATTGGACAATTTAGCTATAACGATATCCACTCGCTAATGACTTCATGTTGAATGTTTCAGGTTGAGAGATACCATTGTCCTGACATTGAGATTATTCAAAGTGATGGTACATTCTCTCTAAAGATATTCCTAATCTACTCTGCACTAATATTTTTTGACCATGCCATCAATGTCAAAACTGACCACTTGATTTGTCTTTAGTTTTTTGGGCTTACAATGTTTTTTTTTGTTCTAAGACTGGATTCATTTATTCAAGACCTAATTAAGAAAACTAGAATAACTTTGACTTTGGAAATTGGTTTGATGTTCTAGAGGCAATCTTAGTAGGAATGCTTGTAATAGTGTGTAGAAGCATGTAGTTATGCTATTTGGCTAGCTTTTCCTTTTGTTTTTCGAAGATATTCTGTCATAATGAAAGTTTACAATCTCACCATTTTTGTATCAGCTAGAAAACTAACCACTTGATCTGCTTCTCTATACATTTCTGTATACAAATTCTTGGAATAATTGGTTTATAGGTTCTCTATCTATATCCAAGCATTTCCAACAACAAACTTTCATTAATATCATTTTATACTGATAAAAAATGCCTTTTGATTATGGAAAGACAATGAATGACCACATAATACGTATATATCTTGAATAAGATGCCCATAAAAGTTGGAATACAATGACATAGTACTACTTATAAAGTTGACTTTTCATAAACTTGAATGGAACATGGAGATTAGTTGTACACTCTTTCATTTAATGGTATGTGCACTCAAATTGTACCATTGCAAAATGATTTTTTGACCATAAAACTTGAAAAAAAAATTATATCAAGTGAAATACAGATAATTATTTATATAACTCATAAATCTTGTATATTTTAGTATAAGACAGACAACTAATCTAGATGTAATTGAAGTAGGACTTGCAAAACCCAAGTGCAATAATTGTATGGGAACCTGATCTGCATTCCATCTCTCTTCCTTTGGATCCAACCCTTTTATTTTTCATTATTTCTTTGTAAAACCCCTTTGATCTCAGCCACTCCAATTTTTTTTTGACAATAGAGATCTGTGGATCCAAAAAGGTGTTAGATTTGCAGATTCAAAAGAACTAAACTTCTTTGTTAGAATAACATAAGACTGTAGTGACATAATTATTAATTCATATGTTATGGTAACCGATTAAATCATATGCAAGGTCGAACTCCTAAAATCATGCAATAAATAAGAGAAAGTGGGTGCAATTATTTTTCTAGATTGTTTTAGTTATATAAGGGATTACATATAAATGTAGTTAATGATACTTAAAATTAGGTTATAGAGCAAACATAGTGATGCTTAAAATATGTTTGCTTTATACATAATTAGGAAGTGAAAATTATAGCAATTACAACCCAATTATTTTTTTGGGACCCCATTGGGCAACTTTATATTTAAACTAGTATGATGCCCTTGCTTTGTAAGGTAATTTATAAATTTTGACATAAAATTTAAAAATCAATGTTTTTAAATACTACTTGTTAGTCCAAATTTATTAAATATATTAATTAATTAACATTTTCTTTTTTAGTCCTCCATATGTTTTATAAATAATTTCGGACAAAACATATTATCATTTGACCCCAAAAAAATATTTTATAAATAATCACGTAAAATTTATATTTTCTAGGGGTGCAGTAAAAATAATATGTGAATATTTATAATAATAATAAAATTCAGTGGTTATATAAGTGTTCAAATTAGTTTATTTTATAGTTTACCATTAAAGATAATAATATTTTTTAATTAAATATGTCTAGCGACACTTGAATCATATAGTTAATGACATTAATTAATTTAAATGATACTGAATATCGAGTTGAAATATGAAAGAATTGGAGACATCGAAATGAAAGGACAACTATTTAATATTATGTTAGAATACACAAATTAATTAAAACTTATTAAAGACTACAAATTTAAATAAAAATATTATATATATATATATATATATATATGTTTGTGTGTGTGTGTATCATAGGTAGGGGTGAGTATTCGGTTAAAACCGAATTAATCGAAAGTGAACTAAATCAAATTTTTTCGAACCAACTTAACCGATCGAATTTTCAAATAAAAATCGAACAAACCGAAGTGATAAAATATCAGTTATTTTAGTGGAAAATCAAATTAATCAAAATAATCAAATTTTTTAAATATTATGGGAGATTTATCAATTAGTTAGGAATTTATAAGTTCATTTACTTAGGAATTTATAAATTATTTTTTATTTTTATTAATTTGGTTTATTCGGTTTAACCGAATAAGAAATTTTAAAACCAAAACGGAACCGAATTAACTACTTTTTTTAGAAACAAACTGAAATTCCAAAATAATCAAATCGAATTTTTAAATATGATTGGTTCGGTCAATTTATTCAGTTTAACCGAACTTTGGCTCACCCCTAATCATATGAATTTAAATTCTAAATGTTAGCTAATTAAATTTGTATATAAATTAAAATGAATTTTCATATAAAAAATTAATATATAATTTTTAAAAATAGTTTTATAACATTAATATTAAGTTTAAATAATTTTACTATTTTCATTAATATCTTGTTTAGATTTATGATAAAACTTATGGGTCTAAAATTGGATTCAAGAATTAATTTAGAATTATAAATTCAAAGTAATTTAAAATTTAAACTTTTAATTTCTCTGAGATAATCTTAATAAAACAAATATTTTAAATAAGTTGATAAAAATTATATAGTTGTATGTGAAAAATTAGAAATTAACTTTGACATTCAATGGGATGGCAATCCTAACGTTGAGCTTTATATATACATTATTGATCATTGATCACAGAGCATGTGCTAATTGGCTGTCCAACACTATCCTAACCCAGATAATGACTGTTTTACAATAAGGCAAATCATAGTTGCTGTGAGTGATTGGGGACTATGTTGTTAATGTTCTTAGCTGAACAGTCTTCGAGCATTTTCACTCTTACGTTATTCTGTTCTAATATATTTGGATCCTGGACAATCTGTCCTTCCGCAAAGGAATTAATATTCTTGTTTCAGTTAAGGTTGTTCATAAGAAGGTATGGTCATGATTTGTGAATACTGATATGTAACCATATCTACAATTAGACACTTTTCTTT
>JBBMKF010471919.1:0-10454 GCA_037834155.1 Curcuma caesia | reverse complement strand
TTTGACACTAATATAATATTTAAGATGACGTAACTAAAATATATTTGATTATTTTTTTTAAAATGACTATTAATACTATTTTGGGCTTTCAATTGTATTTTCACCCACAATTAATCATTTGAGTAATAATCTCTAATCGGTCAACAACACATAAATTGAATTAATTGTTAACATCTATTTTTCTTTAATACCTTTTAATATCTAAAGCTTTATTTTGGTCTCCTTTCTATATTGAATGGCCTCTTGATCCAAATCATAATTAAGTTTGTCAACGAATTAAACGGCCAAATTTGATATTTGTATTCTTTCAATGCATATAAAATTAATTAAATAAATAGTTTATTAAATTAAATAAAATAATTTAAATATATATATTTAATTCATTAATATTCATAAACGATTTTGAATTGTCCATGAATTTACGAATAAATTTTATGAACTATATTAATAAAATTTAATAAAATTTATATTAATATAATAAATACATTTTAAAAAAATTAAAATAAATAAATAAATTTATATTATTAAATTTAATAATTAATTAAATAAATTTAAAATTATAAATTTTTTAAATAAATTTAAATTCAAAATGAAATAATATCTAAACGAATTAAATTCAAAACAAACTTAATCAAATTGAAATCATGTAAAACTTGATTAATTATTTTAACGGTTTGATTTTAGACTCCACCTAATTATCTTCTCAAATAAACTTGGATACCACAGAACTTAACTTGACTCGCCCTAGCCATAGTTAGATTCTGATAAGCATGCTGAGAAAACTGAGCTCTGAATCGTAAGACTGTAAACATTACTGAAATTTACACACTTAATAAGAAGCTAGGTCTCAAGTACGTAAATGCACAATAATTGGTGAAATTAAACAGCATAAAATGGCGAAATGAAGCTCCACAAATCACAGATACAAGAATTAGCAACACCATAGTAATAGCAACAGTAGTGGCGATCGATGATGCTCAAGATCTGCTCTTGAATGGGAGAGCTCTGATCACCACCTGGTGGTAGACTGCAGCAAGGAAAGCTCCAATGGCGGGACCAACCCAGAAGATCCACTGCGATTGAACCCAGAAAAGTTCAGGAAATCTGAAACTATTTTGGAAAAAAATTGGAGTATTAAGAGCTAGAATTAATGGAGAATCTTACTTGGTCATCCCAGGCATGGTCTCGGTTGTAGATGATGGCGGCTCCAAGGCTGCGTGCAGGGTTGATGCCTGTGTCGGTGATGGGGATGGTGGCCAAGTGCACCAGGAACACAGCGAAACCGATTGGCAATGGCGCAAGGATCTGTTGCCATCATAAACAAGGAGAAATTAGCCGTAAAATTCTCTTCTTGGAGCTCAATTTGGAGTGGTGGAGCTTCGGCTTACAGGAACATGAGAATCCCTGGCCTTCCGCTTGGCGTCGGTGGCGGAGAAGACGGTGTAGACGAGGATGAAGGTGCCGATGATCTCGGCCCCCAAGGCGCCACCTTTGCTGTAGCCGGAGCTGACGACGTTCGCGCCGCCGCCGTTGCTCTCGTACGCATGTTTCTGGAACCCCTTCACCACACCGGCGCCGCAGATGGCGCCCAAGCACTGCATGATGATGTAAAACACCGCCCTCGTCAGCGACAGCTTCCTCGCCAGGAACAGCCCAAAGGTCACCGCCGGGTTGATATGCCCACCTGAAACCAAGACGATCAAGAACGCAGAGAGAATAATGAATGGCGACTGGAGTTATTTGATCAAGTACCGGAGATTCCGGCGGTGCAGTACACCAAGGCGAAGATCATGCCGCCGAAGGACCAGGCGATGCCCTGGACGCCAACGGTGGCGCACCGGCTTTCGTTCCTGACGACGCCCATGACGGTGAGGATGCTGATATAGAGGAAGAGGAAGGTGGCCACGAACTCCGCGATGCCGGCCCTGTAGAAGGACCATGACTTGAGCTCACCAGGCTCAAACAGAGGCGCCGGTGGTGGCTCCTTGTAGTCCTTATCCTGCGCCGCCGTGCCAATTGGCTGCCTCTCCGAGAACTTATTTGCTCCAAGGCTCACATCCTCCTCCTTCCCCTCCATCTTCTCTCTCTCTCTCTATCTATCAACTCTTTTTTTGACCTCAGGAAAGGATGTGAAGGAAATCAAGCCCTGCTCTGGTTCTCTTTATAGGGCCTGCCTCCATCATTCTTTTACAGCACGGTCGAAGTTGTCGATCCACTCACTTTAGAAGTATCAAGGTTAGATTTTGAAAGTTTTTACCGATAGTTTGACGGATCAGTCACAGAAACAAGCTCGATAAACTTTGAATTATCATGAAAGATTGACGATAATCGATTCTGTAAACGAGGTACAGGTGATGTGTGCTATGCTGTGCAGCAGGGACCAAGACAGGGGCAGGTCAGTAGGACATTCTTGTCTCTTGCTCTTTACGACGCTGCCGGAGGCAGCCTTACCACCAACTCTCCTTATTACATTCCGATTGCTTGGCCATTGCAAAAACTCGAGAAATTATTGTGATATTTACTGCTCCTCACAGTTCGTTCTTATAGTTCATGACCCTGGATACTAATTGATTTTTGTTTAGGAGAAATTAGGATTACTGTAGAAATGATCGATGCGAGAACAACAAAACACGAGGGAGAAATGAGAGGCTAATTAAGAGAGACGGGAGGTAGAAGATATGAGCGTTGGGGAAGGCGACGTAAGAGAGGAAGAAGAAAGGTAGCTGGCTGTCTGTGCTTCCTCTAACGGCTAGATTTTTCTACAGCGTTCCGTGGATTTCATGTGATCGATTTAAACGTTTGCGGCAATAATGCAAGAGAGAATTGAGATAATGTATTGATACGTGTAATATTGTCCAATACTAAAATATTTTTTTCGCTTTTTTTCTTTAAAAGAAAGAGAGAAATAAATACAAAAAGAAATAATAGAGTCACATTGTCTTGGGTGATGGGATAAGATTCATGAGAATGATGACAAGATGGGGGACCGCATGAGCCTGGCACCACGTGGAGCACAATAACCAGCCGGTCCAGCACCGCTGCTGACCACATGATTGCGGGCCCCAGCCTGACAGCGTTACCTTCGCTAACTTTTATTTTTACAAAAAAAAAAAACCTATTTATTTTCATTTATTGTACTAATTTTATTTCAATAAATATCAAAATTAGATATGCATTTTAAATATTATTAATCAGAGAAACAATTATTAACAAGATAAACACAAAAGTGTATGATTAGCTAGTTTTGCAAACCAGTATTAACTTGCTAATTATATCTTTTTAATAATATTATCATATAGACTTAAATTTTAACTTTTTAATTGTATATCTGATTATTTTTTATTAAATTAAACAATTAATGATTTCTTTCCGCTAGAGTAAAAGACATCGTACGTAATTTCACTCCTATGTATAGCAATTTCATTTCTTTATTATGCAATTTCATTCCTATATGTAGCAATTTCACTTACCTAATTTCACTCCTCTGCTATGCAATTTCACTTCTATACAGAGCAATTTCACTTTGCTATATAATTTCACTCCTCAATTTAACTATATTAAGGTAGAGGAGTAAATTGCTATGCAAAGGAGTGAAATTACTACATAATTTAATGACTATCCGGTCGTAATTAACTATATTATAAGAGTCGATCGATCTCTACTATGTAATTCGTTTATATTTTATCATTGTCCACTATAATAAATCTATCTTATAATAATCAATTTAATCATATTCCCAAAATCTATTACGTTGATGGTATTAATATTTTAATCATTTTCCACTCAAAAGACCTAAAAAAATCATAAATAAATTACAAAATAAAGTTGGGATTCTTTGATAGACTAATCATGCACGAGCTTAGTTGCAAATGAAGATTCATAGAAGATTGAAGAACGGTCTAGATGAGAATCTTGCATATAACCCCTCGTACTAAGTGTTATTATTTTGATCCGGAATAATAGCGCTTGAGGACCCTGGGCAGGTAAACGGGCAGCAAAAACCCAAACAGATTGTAGGCCCAAAGGATCGAATTGGCCACCGCGAGGGCGCGTCCCGCCACCATCCGCCGCCCTCCCTCCGCCCTCTCGAACTCGCTTGCCACCCACCAAAATATGGTGACGAGTCGCTTGCTGTTGTAGAGGATGGGCACGAAGGCGAAGATCGGCAGCGAGAAGCCGCGCGAGAAGGTGAAGCCCTCGAAGAACACCTGGATGCAGAGGAGGAACAGGTGCGGGGCGGCGGCCGCGGCGCCGCCCTTGTCTCTGCCGGAGGCGCAGTCGAGGATGTGCAGAAGCGGCAAGAGGAGGCCGAGGATGGCGGCGAAAGAGATGTATGGGCCGAGGAGGCGATTGCGGAGGTCGAACACTCGGCTGTTGTCGGCGGAGCGGAGGGGTGGGAAGGCGAAGGCGGAGAGGAAGTAGATGTAGGCGAGGGAGAAGGGGACGAAGGCGAGGTCAGTGGAGGGGACCACGCGGTAGGCCGCGAGGACGGCGGCGACGGCCAGGCAGATTAGGTGGCGGGGGTTGAGAGAGCGGCGGCGGGGCGGTGTCGCCGGCTGGACGATGTCGCCGGTGGCAGCGGTGGGGCTTACACCATCAGACATCGTTCGCCGGCGCTGATGGATCTTTCGTTAACAGTAGAAAAAAAAAGTGATTTTGACGATCCAATTCCTATAAAAATTGGATCTTGAAAGTGAAATTCGGGATTTCGGAGATCTGCAGGATCAGAAATGGAGAATTGGGAATGGTTGGATTCGCAAAGAGATAAGATTTGTATGGTCATAGCGGCTAGTGGAGATAAGAGAGTAAAATGTTGTGAAATGTCGATCGTGGCCCTGTTATATCCACTGAAAAACTCAATTTTTCAGAAAAAAAAGTTGCCAAAAAAGAAACAAATGAATCATTTGTATAGGTTGAAAAGAATGCTATTAAATTACACAGAAATGTTATCAATCACACAAGATCAACAACATCTTTATGCAACTCTCAATTGGAGACTGCAACTTTCCTTATGTTTTTCATTTTTCTAAGAAACAAACATATTTACACCACACGTACCTGATTCCAGATATCAGAACATGGCGGATCATGAATGAAGATCTCTGCAATTTTTTGGGGGCCTGATAGAGTTCTGCTGTTCGGTATGAAACAGTCACAGAAACTGCTGTGGTTGTGACTGAAGCCATTCTTGAATGGCTGAACGCAGTGCATGGTTTGGGATAAGCTCGCAATTTGGAAGTCTTAAGTTTGTCATCGGTGATGTATCATGGCCGCTGTCGATCCAGCCCTGCATAGCTTCAGCTTCGTAAGTGTAGCCATCAGCTGCTACGTGTGGATTTCTCATGATGTCCTGAAATTGTTTCAAAGTCGAGCCTTTTTCAGAAATGATACAAGTCCACTTCAAGGAAAACACCTTTTTGTTCACTGATTGTTTACTAAGAGGAATGAATACTGACCTGGAAGATGGGACAGATAAAGTAATGAGGTATGCGGTCACTGAACGATTTACTTGACTGTGTTGTTGCAGATAATGAAGCAACCTTCATCAAGGGTTCAACAGTTTTCCAAACCTGCCCAGCTAGATCTGGTCTGTTCTTCCGACTGATATAACAGCATCTGAGACCCAGATGTGCCAACTGGTTTGCTTGCACAAACGGCCAGTTTCCTGCAGATTTGTCGATGATTTCATGCAGTTTTTCATTATTCATGTATTCCTCTACAACTCTGGCAATGCCTACAGGAGGTTTTCCAGTCAAGAGCTGCAGGATTATAATCCCGAAAGAGTAGACATCAGATTGTGGTGTGAGCTCCCCAGTGGTAACATATTCAGGGTCCATGTACGCAAAAGTTCCTTTGGGATTAGTCGTGTTGTGGTAGAGAGTGGTGCACATACTGGATTGATCAAGAAGACGCGAGATGCCAAAATCACCAATCTTACTCACATAGTTGGCATCAAGAAGAATGTTATCAGGCTTAAGATCTCCATGGACTATAGGATGGGGATTGTTGGAGTGAAGGAAGATCAAAGAAGAGCATATCTCCGCAATGATCTGTGTCCGGACCTGCCACGTGAGAGGTTCAGAATTATTTGCACAGGCGAGACGATCTTGAAGGCTTCCATTAGGAAGGAACTCGTACACAAGAGCAAGAGTTTCTGAGCAAGCACCGATAAGCGTAACAAGGTTTGGGTGCCTCACCCTACTTAAGATGGCCACCTGATAGATCAGATATTGAATTCATAAGAACAAATGAGATGTCTGACTATGAGAAAGAAAAAAATAGAACTAAAATAACAAAAAGAAAAGGTTAATTTGGTTTGCACCTCTTGATGAAACTCAGATCTGCCTTGCATACTTTGTGGATGCAACAACTTTATAGCCACAGTCGTGTTTCGCAGAAAACCTTTGTAGACACTTCCAAAGCCTCCTTCCCCAATCTTCAAATTATTACTGAAGTCTTCAGTTGCTTTCTTAAGCTCTAAAGCAGAGAATTCTGAATTGAAACATCCAAAAATGCTGGCTGTCTGATCCCTCTTCTGAAGTAACTCTTCAGCCTCTCTAACTGCCTTGTCATGCTCCTGCTGTAGTGCATCATAATCCGACTGAAGGGAGCGGAGAAGTCCGTGTGCCTCTGATAGCTTATTTTCATAATCTTTTGCAGCATTTTCAGCTTCAGTAATCTGGAATTCCAACTTCACTTTCTCCTCGACTGCCTTTTCAAGTCGTTCAGATATTTCAGAATGCTGCCCTTTTAGTTTTTCCAATTGCAGTTTCTCAACTACAAGCATTTCCTCAATTTCTTTCCTTAATCTTGCTTCCTTGGCATACTTATTCTCTGATGCTTTAACCTGAAACAGAAATTTTTCAATAGAGTGAATTGAGAAGATATATATATTTTTCTTTGCACAGGCAGTTTAGCCACAATCGTAATATTTATCAGAAATACTCAAATATCTTTGGCATGAGTAGATAAAGAAAAAGATACCTTTTGGAGAGTCAAAACTGCATTCATTTCTGCCTTTTGGCGCTTGCAATACTCTTCGTATGCCTCATTTTTTGAGTTCTCAGCTTCTTTTAGGGCTTCTTGGAGCTTATTATAGACGTCTTCATCTGACACATCGTGTTCCTGTAAAATAATATGTACTTCTTTTGTATAAAATCATCCAAATACATTGTTCACAACTTGTTAGATGGCAATATTACTTTACTTCAGGATTTCGGAGCCTAAACTATAGTTTCAAACAATTTGCAAAACTACAATCATATGGATTTGCTTGTCAACATGATGCTTTGATAGCTATTTCAAAGAAAACAAGCACCTCAGCAACAGTTTTAGCTCATGCTAAATTACAAGAATATCTTGATAATCATTCGTTGATTTTTCGACAAGATTACCAAAAATTGTCATGTGACTCACCAGATCATGATTTGGAGGTGAAAAGGGAAGTTCCTTATCGGGTTTATTGAGGGAAGGCAAGACCACTGATCCAGCTTCACTCTCTTCATAATTGGCCACTGATGGTGTTGCGCTAGTGATTTCTTCATAATTAACAGATGATTGACCAGAAGTGTGAGAACTCCTCGTAATTCCTTCCCATGGATCAACCGAAGAACCTCCAATACTTCTACTATGTGGAATCCTAACAAGCAATGTGGGTGGCAACTCCGCTACATTTCTATCTCCATAAGAACTAAAAGATGTTTGTCTGGAAAAATCTTCGGTAGTACTCATGTAGGAGGAACTTAAGGATTCAGTTTGTCTCATGAATACATTTGGTGCCCTTGACTGCTCATTTAAGCTGGCCATGGAGGACTGTCTTGGGGATAAACTTGGCACCCTCGACTGTTCACTTGACCTGGCCATGGAGCTTTGGCTATACATAGATGATTGAGCCATCCAAGATCCATGCGAAGTAGACTCCCTGTGTAAAAAAGTGTGAATTTATACATTTATAAGATACAAGTTATGACTTACGATGATTCGTAGGTCATAAGTTCACAGAAAAGATAAGTATGATCATTTACAATGTTAGCATCTCATCGGAGAACTAATAAAGATTGATAAACTATATACATTTAAAAAATTGGTATAGTGAGGTTCTCATATTCATCATCAAGCAAACTCAAACCTGGTGTAGATCAGGTGTCCCTTGCAAATGAAGTATATTTTGCACAATGGATTAGCTAGTTGATTTACATTGATCGCCGTCTTGGACTTAACGTCTTTCATTTTCCTGTGAAGCAACCATATTGTATTAGTTAAGGAACTTAACACCTTTTAATTTTCTTCTAACCACACTGGAATCAGTTTAGAGAGTTTAACAAGAAAGACATACACTCACTTAATATAGTACCATTATGAATGAAGAGTGTCACAAGGCTAGTAACTTTTAGTGGATCTGTTATGAATGTCATCCACTATTGTGTGCTTTTAGATACCTTTTTCTTTTATTGTTTCTTTTTTTTTAATTTCATGAAACTGTAATAAAGAATTAGATTATCATCTCTATATATGATTAAGTGAAACCTTAGTGGATTAGCCAAAGCAGCTAATTGAGATTTTACTGATTGAGAACTGCAAGTATTCTGTGACTAAATCTACTAAAAATAGTAAAGAATATCAGATCTTACCTAGAATAATGCTTATCGGCTGCTGCTCCCATCACAAGTTTGGTGATACAATGTAGTTCAATGAGCTCGACAAGACCATTTGCAATATCTTCCATCTCAATCACCACCTTTTCCACTTTTACCTGAGAAGTATATAAACAAAATTAGAAACATATCCAATTTCCTTCAAGAAGATGAACACAAAGGCTGCAAGAAGGTGAACACAAAGCACCAAGCTTTCCCACAATGTGCATGTGATGATACTATCAAAGAGGAACCAACATTAAACACAAAACATGAAGTACCTTCATTTCTGAACATAAATTGATGTATTCATTCAAACTCTTGTTCATTTTATCTCTTTCCAACATCCTGTAAGCATTGACTTGTTGTGTTGTTAAGGAGCTTTCAGGAAACATGCCTCCCACTGGAACAGACAAGTAATCAAATTGCTTTAGTGAAGTTTCATATATAAGAGAACCAGTACGACAATACTAACTTTTATTGCAAGGCAAAGCAATTTGTTGCAAAAATAATGTAAGAAAACCTCTTTTTTTTTTAGTCATGAACTTCTTGAAAATGGCATCACATCCAACAACACTAGTTACCATTGAAAGCAGAAGATAAATTAACCTCTTGGTTTTCTTCAATAAAGCTGATTTTTTAACCTTGAAGAGTTTCATCTGTATGTTGTGCTGTATATGAAAGTCTCTAATATATGTGTTTCTTGTCTGAGTATATAAACTTATGGCAAGAGAAGTGAATAATTCTATCTAACACTCAATAGGAGATCCAATCATACATTCCACATCTATGGCAAGAGAAGCAAAAGAAGACTGACAATTTGTGCTTTGCAAAAGGTGTCATTAAAGTCTTGTAAATATTTCAGCTTCATTAAACACTTACTTTTATAGTCAAAACTATGAAAGATACTGAAGTCTACTAGATATATAGTCTAACTCTTATTGTCTTGGTTAGGGAAGGAAGTTGGCTATAAGAGATCAAATATGGTCGATGATGTGGAGCGTAGTGGGAGCTTTCACTTCACGTGTAGCAAGAAGGTCAATAGCCTAGCTAAGGTGAAGGTCAGAAAGGTCAAGATAAGTCAACAGGACTAACATCAATCAACCTACCTGAGACGAGGGGCTCATCCATTTGGCTCGGTTGATCCAACACCATCGTCCTAGTTGGCTCAGCTCTATCGACCCAAACGGGTAGCCCGACTAACTCAAGATGAGGGGCTCCATC
The DNA here is from genome assembly GCA_037834155.1 of Curcuma caesia. Classification (NCBI taxonomy): domain Eukaryota; kingdom Viridiplantae; phylum Streptophyta; class Magnoliopsida; order Zingiberales; family Zingiberaceae; genus Curcuma; species Curcuma caesia. The sequence goes on along the minus strand of JBBMKF010471919.1, from coordinate 597 downwards.
ACTCAGCTCCCCCAATCCAACATCATTGCCCCAGTTAGCTCAGCTCTACTGACCCAATGTTCTTATTCAGTCACCTCGATCCCGCCGATAGGACCTCTCTGATTAACATGTCAAATCCCTAGCTTAAGTCCCCCAATTGGTCAGCAACATGCGGGACCTCACGTGGGTTATCATAACACGTGGAACGGTAAGACCTCTATAGCGTGATCTCACACGATCGTCTACATGAGAGGGTGTGGGTGATTTAACTCGCAGACATGGCGATGGAACATATAGCTACTATGATAGGACGACACATTAAGGAAGTGAGAAGGTACTATTCCTGGTGCTATAAAAGAAGACCGCTATTGTGGGCCAAGGTATGCTAATGACATACACATTCACTAACTATCTATCTATTCTCTCCCGTTTTTTATTGTTCTTCTTCTCTACATTCCCCGTCAGAGACTTGACTTGAGCGTCGAAGTGGATGAGTTAAGGCACCCCGGCCTCCATTTTGTTGGGTTGGTCTCTCCTATGCGAGAGCGGCCCAAGCCCGTGTTTCTTTACACGGATGAAGCCCAAACCCTCATCTATATTAAGGGGTCATCTAGGGTT
>JBBMKF010471898.1:0-10454 GCA_037834155.1 Curcuma caesia | reverse complement strand
ACTTTCCTGCAAACTTGCATCACACATGTTAGATCAATAAGAATTGCCTAACTTTAAACATGGTTTAGCCAAACATTAAAACTCAATGCACTTGGGGCAACTATTGCACCAACAACCCATGCTTTAGAGGCTTGTGGAAGCCCCTAATATTCCATGAAGCCAACTTCATTCTCCACTTTTTTGGGCTACTTGCGCCCGGTGTCTAGGGTTTAGGGTATGTCCAACCGTTGGAACTAGTGTGCTACTCCGATTGTCCACATTTGCAGTTGTTAAAGTAGCTGGAGGCACTATAAAGGATGTAGATGTCTCCAATGTTGTAGGTCCTCACCAGCCGGTATACCATCACATAACGCGTCTAATGACGAAGAGGAGGAGGAACTCCCCCAATCGGTAAAGGCCAGCTGGGCCGACTTGCCACTTCTTCTTGTTGCAATTCTTCATTCCTCCCCACCACTTGTGTGGGTTGTTGTGGCACTCATGTACTTGTACCTTGCTGTTCAACATGTCCATCATTTGTGGGCACAATAGCCACTGAGGTTGCATCTCAAAACTATTGTAAGTTCTTCTTGAACCTTAGGCACCATAACATTTGATTGTTGTTGCATTGGCCTCCACCTCGGCCTTGTACGGTTTCGATACCTTGTTCTTTGCCACCCTCGACCCCTAGCTGATTGAGATCATGACCGCCCTTGATCATGTGCATTTGGATCAGTTCGGGGTTGGTGCTCAACCCGAGTATGCCGCTGTCCAACCTGTTCCTCCCTTCATTGACAAGTCTTTGTTTGGTGCCCCATATTCTTTTTGCATTCTTGACAAAACGCAGAAGTCATCTCATATATCACCTTCAAGTCCACTTGAACCCCTGTTGGAAGAGTTATGAGAACCTCATGAATTCACTCTCCAAATGTAGGAATCTCCACCATTAGCCGTGCATAATCCAATCACTCCTGCGTGCACGTCAAGCTACTCGTGTACAATGGTTTGCCCACCTTAGAGCTAACTTTGTTTAACACCAATTGTGACCAACAATCTGGAGGAAGCCCATGTATTTGTATCTACGCTGGAACATATCGTCCATCTTCTTCAAACATGAAGCATTTCGGCATGATCTTCAAGAATAGAGGAATACCGAAGATGAAATAAGGTCTACCATGCAGCACTGTCTCCTTTCTTCTTCCTTGTTAAAATGGAACACCACCCATCCACTTTTATGCATGAAATACAGGTGGGGAATCCTCCATTTGGAGCTAATGATACGCATCCCGTCTCTGCCCGGATGTCTTCCCATGAAACAACTTATAAGACAATAGCCAACCGATTCTTCCACACTATCAATATCATCATAGTTGAACTCTAACCTTGCTTTTTTCGCTTCATACTAATCTAGACCCATAGCTTTCGTGATGTTGCGATTATCTTTAAAAAACCCCGCCCAATTCCTTCGCAAAGGGGGTTGTCCAACGCCACTTGCAACCCCATCTTGGCTGGCCGGATGTGAAGTATGTGGAGCATGGTTTGTCACTGGCGCCGGATCCACCAGTCGGAGGGCCCTGTTCCGGTGTCTCCAACCCATCCTCCTCCTCCACCACTGGTGGGGAGGGTGACTAGGTACTATTCCTAGTCAGAGAGGTCTAGGGAGGAGCCCCATTGCTTCTAGGCAAAATAGGCCAGCATTCATCGTCAACTCAACCACATCTGATTGGTCCACTTGATCAATTCATTTGCCACATGAGAACCTTCATTTGCCACATCAGCAACACTTTGACCTTGACCTGATGTCTTTTGACCCAAGTGACTCATGCTTTTCCCTTTTCCTTTAGCCACATCCTTATAATTATTGATAATTAACTAAATAATTTGGTTAACCACTCACGAGATAGATACACCCTCCACAATTAGGATGGAGTATTCGGTTAAAATTAAATTGAATTGAATTATTCAAAATCGAATTGAATTAATTTTTTTTAATTAATCAAATTTTGAAATAAAAATTTAATAAATCAAATCAATAAAATATCAATTAATTTAATAAAAATCAAATTAATCGAAATGTGAGATTTATCAATTAATTAAAGATTTATAAATTCACTTACTTAGAAAATTATCGTTTATTTTTTATTTTACTTGGTTCAATTTAACCGAATAAGAAAAATCAAACCAAATTAATCGATTTTTAAAAAAACTTAAAATTTTAAAATAACTGAATTAAGTTTTTAAATTTGATTAGTTTGATCGATTTAACTGAACTTTTGCTCACTTTTATTTAGAATTAAATTATCACATCCATTATTTACAATTGTTGCATCTACAATTGAATACTCAACACACTAAATAAAGCCTTTTGATCATAGAATTTGTGTTCCTACAAACTTGTACCACAAGATATTATTTCCGCGATTAAAATCATGACTTTCAAATTACATGACAACCACAACAACTTTATGTAAAAAAGAATCATTATGATCTTTAAAAAAAAAAATACAACTAGTTGAGACGTAAGGAGAATAAAATAAATTAAAGTATTATTGTGGGTATGATATTCAATGACACTTAACAAAAATTGATACAATAAAGTAACAGCATCCGATCAATTGTTCTGGCACAAATTTATTAGCCATGTTCCTCCAAAAAGTAAGCATGGAACAGAAAATATAATCAAGCAAAAATATATAACATCTACTGGACAGTTAATTCAGTTGAAGATCTGAGTAATATAATGGCTCTGATCCAGTGAGTTGTGCTGTGGAAGAACTAGACTTAGAAGCATTTCCTGTGAACAATGGAAGGCCCAGACTCATCGTACTCTGCCTTTGCAATCCACATCTGCCATGGATGATGAACACATATAAGTACAAGATCAGAGTTTGAATTTTGTTGAATTTTGAATACCTGTTGGAAAGTGCTTAGAGAGGCCAGGATGGATCCTCCGATCCACACGCTGTACTTCCTCTCCGGCGGCGCCACCACCTTGATCTTCATGCTGCTCGGCGCCAGTGCGGTGATCTCCTTGCTCATCCTGTCAGCGATCCCAGCGAACATGGTCGTCCCGCCGCTCAGCACGATGTTGCCGTACAGATCCTTCCTGATGTCCACGTCGCACTTCATGATCGAGTTGTAGGTGGTCTCGTGGATCCCTGCAGCTTCCATTCCGATCATGGACGGCTGGAAAAGCACCTCCGGGCAGCGGAACCGCTCCGCCCCGATGGTGATCACTTGCCCGTCGGGCAGCTCGTAGTTCTTCTCCAGGGACGAGCTGGTCTTTCCCATCTCCAGCTCCTGCTCGTAGTCCAGCGCGATGTACGCCAGCTTTTCCTTGATGTCCCGGACAATTTCGCGCTCGGCCGACGTCGTGAAGGAGTACCCGCGCTCCGTCAAGATCTTCATGAGAGCGTCGGTCAGGTCGCGGCCGGCGAGGTCCAGGCGAAGGATTGCGTGCGGGAGCGCGTAGCCCTCGTAGATGGGCACAGTGTGGCTCACGCCGTCGCCGGAGTCCAGCACAATACCTACGATGAGAATTGACATCCAAATTAAGGAGCATCGATCGGTGAATTAATAAGACAGCCGGACGATACGCGACCTGTGGTTCGTCCACTCGCGTAGAGCGACAGCACGGCCTGGATGGCGACGTACATCGCCGGAGCGTTGAAGGTCTCGAACATGATCTGGGTCATCTTCTCGCGGTTGGCCTTGGGGTTCAGCGGTGCCTCGGTGAGCAGAATCGGGTGCTCCTCCGGCGCCACGCGGAGCTCGTTGTAGAAAGTGTGATGCCAGATCTTCTCCATGTCGTCCCAGTTGTTCACGATGCCGTGCTCGATCGGATACTTGAGCGTTAAAATGCCTCGTTTGGACTGAGCCTCGTCTCCGACGTACGCGTCCTTCTGGCCCATGCCGACCATCACGCCGGTGTGGCGCGGCCGGCCGACGATGCTAGGGAAAACAGCCCTCGGAGCATCATCTCCAGCAAAACCAGCCTGAGAAAGATCATACGATCGAATTAATTAAAGCAGAAGATCGAAACTATGTATGTTCCAACAAGATCGAGGTTGAAGATGTACCTTGACCATGCCAGTTCCATTGTCACACACAAGGGGCTGGATATCTTCACCTTCTGCCATTTTTTAGCTGCTACAATTAATAGATTAAATTCATTAATGAACACAGAAGAAGAATGGAAACAGTGCCGAAGATCATTCGACTTCCAGAAAAAAAGGAAGGGAGGATTACATTGAAATCTCGCCTATAGCCACAGAAATGAAGAGGAGGAATGAGCAATTGAAGCCTGACGCTGGGGCAATTATTTATATGCTCGACTGCGCAGGATCAGAGCAGGTGATGAAGATGGTAGGAAGACCGCGGCCCCCGCTGCCAATATCGTCGCTCGTTCAAGGATAAAGAGAGAGAATTATTGGACTGATTATTCATGACCAAAATTCCAATATATGTCTAAAACATTTGTTTAGTGTAGAAAAAAAAATACGGTCCAATTTCTTTATTTATTTAAAAAAAATTGATTGGAGAACATTTTAATTTTTTTTTGAGTAAGCAACAAAAAATTTATAATTTAATGTTTCATCGTTTGTAGTTTATATCCTTGAAATTATTGATAATTAACTAAATGAGTTTGTTGGCTATTCACGAGCTTCAACTTACACCCTTGAGTTTTTTATTAAAATTAAATTAATTGAAACCGAATTCGAATTGAACTAAATTTTTTTAATTAATAGAATCGATTGAATTTTTATATAAAAATTAAATAAATTAAACTGATAAAATATTAATTAATTTAATCAAAAATTAAATTAATTAAAATAATAATTTTTAAAAAGTATTATGAGAGATTTATCAATTAATTATAAATTTATAAATTTATTTATTTAGAAATTTATCGATTATTTTTTTTATTTTGATTGATTCAGTTTAACTGAATAAAAAATTTTAAAATCGAAATCGAAACGAATTAATCAATTTTTTTAAAAAAATTAAATTTTAAAATAACTAAATGTTTAAATTCGATTGATTTAATTAAATTTTTGTTCACCCCTATTCACAATTAGATTATCACATTCATTATCTACAATCGTTCCGTCAACCATTCAAGTAATTTATTTATTTAAAAAAGGATTTGAGTGATTATGTATCCTTGTTTTATCGAGCATGATATAAGAGATTGAGACTGTTAGGGCAAACAACGTATTAGTAAATCATAAACAATTTAGGGTAATGCTCTTGCCTTTGTTAGAGCTCAACTAAATCTCACTCGAAATCATTAACCTCTAAGCAATTCTATTATGCATTTGTCCATCAAAACATCCAACCTCTAAGCAAATCATGTACTTCCAAATTTTAAATCACTATCTGTTTTTTTTTAATCACCCCTTGGACGCGTTACCAGCCGCCTTACACTTGGGTTGACTTTAGGGTAAGGAAAGGGGATGACGGACTCTGTGATCCTGCAAACACCAAAGAGATGAGAATGGAGGTCAGATGTACCCTAGCTTAACTACTCTGACGCTCAAGTTATTCATCAGTAAAGGAAAGAATGTCGAACTTAATGGTGAGGGTGCAATGAGTGTGTGTATGCATACCTCTCTTTGCGGGGAGTGGGAGATGTATATGGAGGATGATCAAAGAAAATATGAAAGACCTGTCTTGTCTTAATTAAGGAGGATATCCATGCATGAAGATTCTGTTAGATGAAATGTTTAATTCCATTACTGCCGAAGTGATGAAAAGTTATATCAGACATCATCATACTGCAGCGACTGATTGTATTAATGAGGCTAATAATACTATCCTCTTTGTAGGTTAATAGAAATCAAAAAGTACCTTTATTCAGTATTTGTATCTGATATATATACAGACCTATATTTGGCTATACATGATATGAGACATGATTACAGCTAATCTATTATGGGAACAAATATTTACAGCTGTAGTATCTACCATAATTTGTATCTACCATAAACAGAATGACACACGCTAACACTCCCCCTCAAGTTGATGCAAAGATATCTGCAACACCAACTTGTCAAGTGAGTCATTAAATTGTTTATAGGACACTGCTTTGGTGAGCACATCTGCGCTAGTTGGTCTTCTGACTTGACGAATGGAAACCTTATGATTTCCTCTTCGAGATTCTGCTTTATGAAGTGTCTATCTACCACAACATGTTTTGTGCGATCATGTTGAACTGGATTGCGAGCAATATCAATTGCAGCCTTGTTGTCACAAAATAAACTCATCTCAGAGGCAGGATCAATGCCAATCTCCATTAATAACTTACGTAGCCACAGAAGTTCACAAAGTCCTTTAGCCATCCCTCTGAACTCAGCTTCAACACTAGACAACGCTACCACCTTTTGCTTCTTGCTCCTCCAAGTCACTAGGTTTCCACCTACAAAAGTAAAGTATCATGAGGTTGATTTTCGATCCAGAACATTGCCTGCCCAATCAGCGTCCGTGTAGCCTTCAACATTCAAGTGACCATTCTTTGTGAATATTAAGCCTTTCCCTGGGGAGCCTTTTAGATAGTGAAGAATCCGAAGTGTTGCATCCATATGGCTCTGCTTTGGACAATGCATAAATTGACTCACCACACTTACCGCGTATGCAATATCAGGACGAGTGTGAGACAAATAAATCAACTTCCCTACTAGCCTTTGGTACCTTCCCTTATTTACTGGAGCTTCATCTGAAGCTAACCCAAGTTTATGACCTTGAGATATTGGAGTATCTACCGGCTTGCACTCCAATAACCCTGTTTCTGCTAGCAAATCCAACACATATTTCCGCTGGGACAAAAATATACCTCTTTTTGACCTTGCAACCTCAATCCCTAGGAAATATTTTAGACCTCCAAGATCTTTTATTTCGAACTCACTCGATAGTTGTTTTTTTAGGTCGGAGATCTCATTCACGTCATTACCTGTGATAATCATATCATCAACATAGACGAGCAAAGCAGTCACCTTCTTTTCTCGGCGCTTTAGAAAGAGTGTGTGGTCTGAGTTGCTTTGATAATATCCATACTTTTTCATGGCCGAGCTAAATCTCCCGAACCAGGCACGTGGCGACTGTTTTAATCCGTACAGAGCTTTTTCCAATTTACAGACCATTCTTTCCCCAGAGGAAACTGCATAGCCAGGTGGAATTTCCATATAAACTTCTTCTTCAAGATCGCCATGGAGAAAGGCGTTCTTCACATCAAACTGGTGTAAGGACCAGTCTAAATTTGCCGCCAATGATAATAATACTCTGACAGTATTCAATTTAGCAACTGGTGAGAATGTCTCCGAGTAATCCACGCCATAAGTTTGCGTAAATCCCTTAGCCACGAGCCGTGCTTTGTACCGGTCAATTGATCCATCGGCTTTGTATTTAATAGTGAACACCCACTTACATCCCACAGGTTTTTTTTGTTCCAATGGAGGAACCAACTTCCAAGTTTTGTTCTTCTGTAACGCCTCTAGCTCTTCCTGGACTGCTCGTGCCCACTTTGGATCAGTTAGGGCCTCTTCAATACTGTTTGGGATGTGATGAGAGGATAATGTTTGTGTAAATTCCTTGATGATAGTAGGTAAGCTCTGGGTGGACACATAGTTTGCAACTGGATATTTGGATCTTCTTTCATGCTCATCAGGAGAGTACCTCTTTGGCGGAATTCCTCTATTGGCTCTGCTAGGTAAATCATAACCAGAGATACCCAAGTTGTTATATTTAGAGTGAATGACAGGAGTGCTTACCTCAGGAATATTCTCAGTAGTGGGAGTTTCTTCAGGCGTTGGTTCTAGCATAAGAGAGGGGGCAGGTTGTATTTCTTCATATGGTTGGTTGGCGTCACTGGTCATGTGTTCATTAGTTTCAACGTTGATTCCTGGTGCTACTTCGGCGGGAATTTCTTGTGTTGCATCTGCACCGCCATTTTCAGTTGCTACTATTCTTTCACCTGCTAAGAACCAACTTGGCTCTTCACTTGTAATCTCCCCCTGAAGAGCAGAGTTTGGTATTGCTACTTGGAAGAAAGGCTCAGACTCCAAAAAAGTCACATCCATAGAAGTATACATGCGACGATTAATGGGATCAAAACACCGGTATCCTTTCTGATGCAGTCCATAGCCCAAAAACACACATCGAATGGCACATGGATCAAGTTTTGTTCGTTGGCTTCTATGCAAATGGACGAAGGCCACACACCCAAACACACGCGGAGGAAGCATGAGGATGGAAGGCAAAGATACATGAGTAGACATAACCTGCACAGGGGTCTTAAACTCGAGAATTTTTGAAGGCATCCTGTTCATCAGATATACTGCAGTAGCAACAGCATCACCCCAATAACGGCTCGGTACATTGGTGCCAAGAAGAAGTGCACGCGCCGTTTCTAAAATATGTCGGTTCTTCCGTTCTGCAATACCATTTTGCTGTGGAGTTTGTGGACAAGATGTTTCCTGGATAATTCCATGTTGTTGAAAATATGCTCGAAATTTATTGTTGACAAACTCTTTTCCATTATCTGACCGAAAGACCTTAATAGTAGCAGCAAATTGAGTCTGTATCATAGCGTGAAATGATTGAAAAATAGAGAAAACTTCATCTTTACTCTTCATCAGGTAGAGCCATGTCATGCGAGTACAATCATCAACAATAATCAAAAACCAACGAAATCCAGAAGAAGTGGTGATTGGTGAGGGTCCCCAAACATCAGAGTGTATCAAAGAGAAAGGAACATCAGTTTTCTTCATCTTTGGTGGATAACAAACTCTATGACTTTTTGCCAAAATACAAGTTTCACATCTTAAAGTTTCATAGCTGGAATGAGAAAATAAATCTGGAATTAAATGCCGTAAATAACTGAATGACGGATGCCCCAACCGTTGATGCCATAGCCAAACATGTTCTTCTTGGTTACTAACATTATTTGCGCGACCATAACTGAAGTCATCGATGTAATACAACCCCCCTCTCTTAGTACCACGCCCAATTATCTCCTTGCTGAGAATATCCTGGAAAAGACAGAATTTCGGATACATTAGCACAATACAATTCAATTCATCAGTGATTTGACTGACTGACATCAATTTATTTGACAAAGATGGAACTAATAAGGTGTGAGATAGAGAAAGAGAGGGTGATATTGAAACTGTGCCGGCTCCAGTAACTGGATGTGCAACTCCGTTGGCATTGGTAACATAAGTTCGTCTTGGAGGTGTGATTTTAGAGAAATCACTAGAGTCAAAAGTCATGTGATCGGTAGCCCCGGAATCAATAATCCACTCACAGGTACTTGACTTCTTAGAGATATAAAGAGCTTGTCCAGAGTTACCTCCATCGCCATCTAGAGCAGATGGGTCTTTGATAGGAATGAGAGATAGGTGGGGTTCTGCAACAGCTACAGCAACACGCCCTGTGTTTCCAACGGAATTCTCCTTCTCCTGTTTCTTCTTGGCTTGTAGCTCATGCCACCAGTCCGGATAGCCATGTAGTTTGAAGCATACATCGCGAGTGTGTCTCGTATTGCCACAATGAGAACACTTTCCCCCTTCTGGTTGGCCTTTGGATTTAACCGTGGATCCATTCCTTACTAGATGTGGCTGGTATGCTCTGATGCCTTTAGTAGCCATGACAGCACCATTAGAATTAGTTTCTGATGTCAAAACACTTTTGCGGGTATCTTCTCTTCTTACAAAGGCATAGGCTTGCTCAATTGTAGGGAACGGCTTTAGCTCTAAAACATCACTTCTGATGTTATCAAACCTCTCATCTAATCCATCTAGAAATATATACACCCTTTCTTCTTGGACAATGGAATTATATTTCTGTATATCACGTGCACACTCCATCGGGTTTGGCCGGCGGAAGTCAATCTCCCGCCATAATCCTTGTAGATCATTATAATATTTCTCAAGGGATCCACCCTCTTGTCGCATTCGAGACACACGCCGCCGTAGATCATAAACCTGAGACGAGTCAGAACCATCATAGAAGGTTGTAGCAATAGAATCCCAAACCTGTTTGGCTGTGACAAATCGAATGAAGTTTCCGACCAATGATGGTTCCATGGAATTAATCAACCATCCCTTTACGATGGCATTCTCTGTTCGCCATTTCCGAAAGGATGGGTCTGTGTCCGAGGGTTGTGAAATATCTCCGTTGATATATCCCAGTTTGTCTTTGCCTGAGATATACATCTCAACTATTTGAGACCATAAGGCATAGTTGGAGTTGGTCAGCTTGATGGTTATGGGTATTGTCGTGGATTCAATAGTATTGTTGGTGGTAATGGGTATTGTCGTAGATTTAGTAGTAATCATGGTTTGGTCGTCCATGATTTGGAGAAGAAGAAGCCTCCACAGAAAAAACTCAAGGTCGCTCTGATACCATGTAGGTTAATAGAAATCAAATTACCTTTATTCAGTAATTGTATCTGATATATATACAACCACATAGAGAGATTC
>JBBMKF010471867.1:0-10458 GCA_037834155.1 Curcuma caesia | reverse complement strand
CTGTGTTGAGTTACATCCGACTTCTACTGGGACCACAGCCTCGCCCCCCGTAAACAAGGTGAAACGATGTCAAACCTGTGCTATCTTGGGGTGTAGTTTGGTATGCCCAAATAATATCGTGGAGCTCGTCGACCCATGATCCTCCCACATGGTCTAATTTTATCTTCAACCCTCGGACAAGCTCACGGTTTACTACCTCAGTTTGCCCATTATTTTACAGATAATAGACTGAGATGAAGGCTTGTTGGATTCCCATGTTCTTGCACCACTCTTAGAGCTTTTTGTCCTTAAAATTATCTTTCATTGTCCGATACCAACTTACGAGGGATGTCGAACTGACATACAATGTTCTGTCACAAGAACTTAAGGACACTCTTCTCTGTAATATGTGCTAACGGCTCGGCTTCTACCCATTTGGAAAATTAGTCGACCGCTACCAATAAGAATTTTTTTTAGCCATATCTGACCGAAAAAGGGCCAACTATATCAATTCCCCACTGGTTGAAGGGACAAGAAACAATGGAAGTCTTCAAGGACTCGGTCGGCTGATGTGACAGAGTCTGATGCTTCTGGCAATTGAGACAAGTGCGTACGAGCTGAGCCGAGTCAACTTGCATAGTGGACCAGAAATAGCCGACGAGCAGTATCTTACGTGTTGGTGCAATCTTGCCCCAAGTGGAATTGGATTTTAATGTTTGGCTAAAATGAATTTAAGTTAGACAATGTTGGTGATCTAATATGTGTGATTTGAGTACACAGGAAAGTCCAGGTTTGAAGACTTGGCAAATGGTGAAGTCCCGGAGGCGCGATCTCTTGGCAAAGGGAGACTTAGCATGACGAAGCTGAGGAAAACATCTCAAACAAGTGCAAGGATGGGCACGAGGCTTGTGGAAGATGTTTGAAGGCTTGCGACAAGGCTAAGGGATGAAGAAGGAAGCTGAAAAGGGATTTTCAACTTTATCAGTCGACTGACACTGCCATTAGTCGACTGATGTCTTGATCAGAAACACACAGAGACTTTGGTCGAGTGAAATTCACTGACCAATCGATTGGCCAGTCGACTGGTGGAGGTTTTAATGACTGCTAGATGAACGTTGGGCGGACAGCTGGAGAATTAAAGTCTATCTACAAGAGTCGTTGAAGCTCATCAGTCAACTGATCCCTGAGTCAGTCGATTGATGTCGAAAAAATTATAAAATTGCAAATTGAAGATTGGAGATGCAAGTGTTTACACTTTCTCTTCTTGGCATGAATTCCAATCTCTGTAATCTCTCAAAGTTCTTCCATAAACTTCACTACTCAATTCTGTAAGAGGAAGAGATTGTTTGTAAAGGTTTCTCCGCCTTCAAAGAGTGCTTTGATAAGGAGAACTTTTCATAGTGGAACGGTCGCTTTATATGTGTGGATCCTTAGATTAGTCACCTCGTAGAGGTACCAAGTAAATCGAACAAGTTAGCATTGGTTTCTTTTTATCTTGCTTTTGTTTTTGTACTTCCGCTAACGATTTTGTAGGCAAGAGCAAAAATTTGCTATTCACCCCCTCTAGCAAACGCAATGGTCCCAACAGACGAGAGTCACTGATGCCGAGACAAGAGTTACCGCTGACGAGACGAGAGTCACTGCTGCTGAGACGAGAGTGACTGATGCCAAGACAAGAGCAACCACTCCCGGCAGAAACGGGAGTAGCTAGCGGCCGAGATGAGAGTGGCTGATGGCCGAGACAAGTCAGAAATGATTGTATCTTCCTCGAGCATAGTCGAATTTGATAATATTGTCTGTGTGCTTTCATAAGTACGCTGAGGGATGAAGAGCTTACACCTGATCTTGACTAAAGGGAGCCATGCCTCGGCCGAGACGAGAGGAACCACTAATCGAGACGAGTTAGAGGTGGGGTCAAAGTCAGGCAGACTCGCACTGACACCTCAACCGAAACTTTGACCATTGGAAGACTTGCAAGAGAGCCACGTCGTCCATCTTGACCATCCACATCAGTAGTCATGATTATCTCATGATTACTGTCCATTATAAACATATCGTCTACGTATAGACAGACGATTATATGACCTTCAAGTGTATTTTTGACATAAATGTATTTGTCACATTCATCTATTTTGAATTCGTTTGATAACATTACTTTGTCAAATTTTTTATGACATTGTTTAGACGTTTACTTAAGTCCATAACAAGTCGACACACCTTTTCCTCTTTTTCTGGAGCTACGAATCCCTCAGGTTCTTCATATAAATTTCTTCTTCCAACTCACCATTTAAAAACACAGTTTTAATATTCATTTGATGTATTTCAAGGTCATACAGTACTGCGATGGCTATCAGCACTCGTATGGACGTAATCCTTGTCACCGGTGAGTAGGTATCAAAGTAGTCAAGGCCTTCCTTTTGCTTGTACCCTTTAGCTACAAGTCTAGCCTTATACTCATCAATCGATCCATCAGCTTTATACTTGTATTTTAATATCCACTTACAACCTAATGGTTTATCACCAGAAGGAAGGTCCACTAATTTTCAAGTATGGTTGTTCATGATGGACTTGATTTCACTATTGACAGCTTCTTTCCACATTAGAGTGTTGGGAGTAGAGAGAGCTTTATTTAATTTTCTTGGTGTTGGGATCGTCCCGGTGCCATGCGCGTGTTTACACTTTTCGCAAACATGCGCAGCAGAAACAAATAAATAATTAACCTAATTATTATCACAACACACGCATGGCAAAACAGGAAATAACATGTACAATGCATGGCAGGAAATTAAAATTTTTGTAGAATAATAAATTATTCTAAACACATACCTTACAAATGATGACGTTGAGCGGTGTTAGTATCAATCAAGCTGTCCTCATCGAAGTTCCACCTCTATTGGTGATCCACACCAAGCTCACATCTAGATGACTTTAAAAGCCACAAGCCGCGTCATTGTCTTTAATACTAGCCGATGATTGATAACGATCGAATCAAGAGAAGTCTTATTTCGAAAACCACGCAATAATATTTGTCGTGATCGTTCCAGGACTTTCTAACTATCACCCGGAATCGTATTCTCGATGTAGTTTTTGATGGTCAATTTTTGACCATCAAATTAGGACAAACAACCGAAAACTCTTTTCGACAATGATGGAACAATCTTCAGGAGCTTCGTAAACTCTCGGGAAGTTGACATACGATCGTCAAACGACTGAGGTTGATTGGCAACGACCGAATAACTCTTCACAAGAGTTATCGACAACATTTCTTCTCTGACAATGGTTGACGTTTCTACTCTGACAATAGTTATCCTCGATGAACGTTTCATCGACCAACAACACTTCCTTTGCCGCCTATTGTTCACGGGAAGAAAATTGGAGGCAACTACTTGGCTTCCTGTGTTCTTCCAGTCGACAATACAAAGGCAGAGAGGGAAAAACTCTATTTCTTTCGATCAGCAACACAAAGCAGAGAGGAAGGAACCAGTCGACACACTGAAAGCTAGGGATTGCTTCAATCTCTGGCAGTGCCCTCGCGCGGATAGGAAGAAGGGACGGCGGCGAATGGCGCATGGTCTCAGGTCTCTTCCTTCTCCGGCAGATGGCCAGCAGAATGTGTTAGATTTGAGAGGTGTCCTAAGGCAATCGCCTTACGGTTATACTATTTATTGGATAAATAGTAATTTACTATTTGAGTGCACATTTTATATTTGTTTGATTGGATCTTAAACTCAAATACTGAATGTCCACAATATGATTCATAGCATGAGAGAATTTATGATTGGATCACAACTTGTGAGCATCTTTACATGTGCAATTATGAATGTATTGAAATTATTCCTAGTCAAGAAATTGATGAGAATGGACGTCATTGATTCTGTCGAGACTAGCATGTTTAGACTCCTTAGTTAACTAAGTAGTCGATCTCACTGTTGGAGATATTGGATGCTGAGAGTTAAACGTGAATGCTGGTTAAAGGTAACCAGTTCATTAGAGTGATACTGGTTAAAGGTAATCAATTCATTAGAGTTAGTCGATCTCATACCTAGCTTTATCAAGCCAGAATAAATTGATAAATATCCAATTTCTTCTATCAATTAAATAATTATAAATGTTAATTCCTCATTGACTTCAACCATCCACTCACAAAATTTACTAATTCCCAACCCTTATAATTCAATAAGGTTTAAAACATTTCAAAAAGAAAGTCATCTAAAATATGAGCTTTGCTAGAAATAATGAGTATTCTCGTATGTTTAAACTATTATTTTGAAATGAATAAATGAGAGGAATGAATTTATTTATTCTTTTACCAATTATCTTGCACTATTATACTTATTGATTTTGATAATTGCAAGCTTTTAAACAATTAAAAACTACGAAGAAAATCAATGATAACATGCATCGTATCACTCCAATTGAAAACTAAGGGGGAAAAAAAATCAATGAATCACTTTGATCGAAGTATCCAAGTACACTGATTGCTGATTGTCGAAGCACAACAGCGAGGCTATGAGCTTTGAAGCAAGTATTTCGAAATAACCAGATCGTCTTTCTTTCCACCACGTGAGGCGACCACGAGTTGAAACAGGCATGCCGAATACTGAATAGCAGTGTGCCGAGGAGTGTAGTAATCCTGGAGACCGAAGCGCTCAAAGGGTACCTTAATGTTAATCAAATGGCCTGGCAAAGACATCTTGGAGAATTCTTTTTGCAATATCCCACAGAATTCTTCCATGATTGGCCTGGAAACCTCCATCGATGATAGAGGAAGATACTCTATCTGCAAACCAAAATTGCCAACTTTCACCGTCATTGAGAAAACAAATTAATAATTATAACCAATATGATTTGCTAAAGTATAAGAAAACGAGTTTAATAGCTATCATCCGACTAACGAGTCTGACAGGCTACAGTCCGTAAGTTGTCATAAAATTGTTTGGAATATCACTTGGAAATTGTTTACAGACAGGCAGTGCTGAGGTAGGGCAATGACTGAAAATAAGAGACAAGCATTTTATGGAAGAGAGAAGTAAAACATGGCTATAGCTATAAGCTAAAAGTTGCTATTAACAAGCTCACAGATTTGGGATGAAAAAAATCCTTGGTCATTAATAATTATTGCACAAGACAATAGAGTACTCACATCATGCAAGAGCACTGTTAAAAGCTTGAGTCCAAACTTTTTTTCCCTTAACTTTTAGAAGAAAAAAAAGTATTGTTATAGAGTAGAACTACAAGAGCAAGCCTGATGGACTTAAATGTATCAAGCATAACATACTGTTACCAATCTGATGACTGTTGGAAATTAATTTTGTGACCAATTTATCTAATGGAAACATGGATGGGCAATTTCTCAGGCAATTGAAAGTTTTGTGTTCAAGACTGTTTGCATGATCAAAGATTCGCCCAGCTTGATTAAACAAGGTCATAAGCTCCTACATGAGGGCAGACCATGGATGCAAATGCATGAACGCTAATTCAAGTATGCATAAATGTTAATTCTCATGGGACAAACAAATAGGTGCATGAACCAACAATAGATAGTTGGGGTTTCTTCTCCCATAAGAATTCAGATCAAAATTAACTGATACCACAAATTCATCTCTGTAGCTTACCTCCAAAACAATACCCCAGAAATTTTCAGGCACTGATCGAAAACATTTACCCACCTTCAGCTGAAAGTCTCCTAGTCGATACAGGAAACCCTGCAACAAAGAGAGGAGAAAAGAATGAAAAAAAACTGAACAAATAAAGGGAAGAAAGAACTTAGTTTAGCAAACTAGACAACCACAGATCAAATGAAATCACAATAATTTGGGCTCGAGCAGAGTTAGCCCATAAAATGTAATACCTAGAAATGTACAATTTTCTGCAGCTCCATTCTTATTTTTCAGTTTTAGAGCAACACTTTTGAGGAATAATCATCATAATTCTTACCTAGGCCTAATTTCTGCTCCCAACTATGAACAATATCAGGTCCTATCATTAGTTTTGCAGGCTTACATACATTGAAAAAATTCTTTCAGTTTTTGTTATTTTTTTTAAGGTTAATTGAACAAAAGGCTATCAAATTATTGGCAGAGAACAAGGGTGGCTGCGGATCTAGTAATGAATTGGTCAGATCACCCAAGTTTCTTCAAATCTCAAAATGGTTCCAGCAACTTAAAATGAAGCTTCCAACAAATAAACATTTCCCTATGAGTTCACTTTAACCAATCATAAGGACATATCACAGAAAGACTACTAGCTTTTTTGTTTGTTGATAAACTAACTTTCCAAAAAATGAATACCCTTTGAGTCTTCATCAACTTAATTTTCTTATTTACGATGCTTCTGAAACCCTAGCAAATGTCTACTTGCTGAAACCCACAAATCTTGTTCTAATTCTAATCCAAAGTCGGTACTTGATATTGACTCGGCATAACACATTACACTGGTAAAGTTTAACCACTGACTAATCTTAGACAACCAGAACAAAGGTACTCAATCCCTCAAACGGTTGCTTTAAGTGCATAATTTATTTCTTTGAAAGTAGTTATATAATGTTTTCCCTATTTTTGAAAATAAGTAGCTTTGGATTAGACAGTTTGAAAACACTACAACAATCTCAGAGCCTTAAATAAAGCTAAAATTCAAGAATATTAGAAATGTAGAGTCAAATTCATAATTCATATGTTCAGGCTTCCAACTTTTAGACGCACCCAATTAATGTCAAGAGTTTCAGTAAAAGCACAAGTAGAATAGTTTTAACTGGTGCCAAGCATAAACATTTAAGTGGCGTACCACAAAAGAACCATTGTGGTGAATATATTCAGCATGAATTTTGAGAAGTTCCTAAAGCATCAAAGTCTGCAGCTTGAATTTTTAAAATATATTTCAAAGAAAGTGAACTATTGTTGTGAGGAAGTGCATGTAGGCTTGAAAAATACGGATGGAATAACCTGTTTGATGAGCACTACAGCAGAAAGCCATATCTTGTGGAATGATAAAGAAACAAGTGAAGTTGAGAACTTAAAAGAACAAGGCAAAAACGCATTAAAAAAAGACTAACAAAGCAGCAGATTCTTGGATACAATGTCGGGAGCAATGGAAATCTCTTTCTCTTAGACATCAATTTCTTCAAGGCATTCCATCTCTTATGAGCTCACACAAACCAGCAATAGAGGCATTAGAATGAAAGGAAGTACTATAAAAGGTAAGAAATCAACCGATTTGGTTGAACACCTGAAAGTGTAGGAAAACTTCCAAGACTGGACCTTGAACTCCACACTGACCCTTAAACAATCAGTAACGAAAATAAGGATAGAATAACCAATCTTGTGATCGTTACAGCAGGAAGCTGTACCTGGTGGAATGATAAAGGAGCAAGTAGAATTGGAAAACGTAAAGAGAAGGGCTAAAGATGTATCAAAAAGAAGAAAAAGGGAGCAAATTCTTGGAGGCAACTGAAATGCTTTGCATCCGACATCATACCAAACGACCAATTTCCGCTAAACGCATTCCGTCACTCTCCATCATTGCTCGCACAATCCAGAGGGGGAAAGCATTAAAAAGAAGATGAAGAATTGTAAACTTATGTTGGTTAAAAGGAAATGTATACTTTTTGCTGCAAGTTAATAGAACTCTGCGCGCAACAGGAGTGGGGGAAAAAAAATAAAATGTAAGAAATGGAAAGATTTGAGCAAAGACCTGGAAGTATCTGACACTCGAAAGCTTGAATCCGAGTCGCCTCATGACGATCTGAATGTTTTCGTCAGCCTCGAGAACGGTCAAGTGGCGTGGGAGTGGGATGACGAAGAAGTAGGCGGAGGGGTGATCATGGAGGGCGACGCCCAAAAATTTGTGACCTAGGTTTCTGGACGAGGCGCTGGCATCGGAGACACGTAAGCCTTTACGGTCGGTGGCGAGGTAGACATTGATCCGGTGCAGCCAGTTCCCAACTTTGGTGATGCTGCCTAAGCCTTCCACGCACCGGATCACCTCCGCCATTAGCGGATCGGTAAAGTCGGAGCCATGCTTCGGCAGCCAGATCATCAACCTGCGGGGAAGAACCATTGTTAGGGATTCTTGAGTACCTCGGAAAGCAAGAGGAGAGGCCGGCGAGGTTTCTTGGGTACCGTTTCACCGGCATAGCAGCGAGCGAGCGTCGTTCGCGCGCGAAAGTGGGGACGTTTCGCGATTTCGGGGCTCGGATATAAAAAAGGAGAAAAAAAAATTCATATCGCCTCCCGTAATTTGTAGGATTCGTATAATGTCAATTCTGATTGGTAGGAAAATATTAAAAAGAAATCTCAATCACAATCTAAATTAGATCCGAATTCAAATTCAATTTCAAAATTCTAAATCTAAATCTGAATCTTATATAACTCGATTAATCCGAATAAGTTAATCAATCTAAAAATAATCATCTTTTTTATTATTTTTTAAATAATTTTTTATTTTTATTTTTATTCTATATAATTGTTATATTAACATTCTATTATTAATACATAAAAATAATTTGATTTTTAAAATAAAATTTAATTTAATTTTAAAAATTTTAAACTTTAAATTTACATCAACTCAAATCCAATTTAAATCCGATCCGAATTTAATTCAATCCTGGCATTTGGATGCTTTAAATTCGAGCGTCTCCATCGAGATCTATCTAATCCAACTTGTTGGTGAATTATCCACTTCCAGACATCTGAATCCCTTCTGGGCACCTAGAATGCTTGTGTAGCGACTACATGATTAGACTTTCCTTCAACTACGACTTATCCTTCTCCGGATACCTAGATCCCTTCTGAGTATCTGGATGCTGACGTGCACCGACCAATCAGAGTTTGTCACCTCAAGGTTCAACTTGTGTTCAACCCATCAAGGCAGTGCCCGGATCTGTTTTGGGCCAATTTTCAATACTGTGTTCCTACATCACAGAGTTAGTATAACATGCATATAAGAGTATGATTGATAGTTTTCCAACTTTTTGGTCTCAACTTTTGATTTCCCATGAAACTTTAAGTTAGACCGACCCTTACTGTTCTCTTTCCGAAAGTGCATCTTCACTACTCCACTCGGGAGAGTTTACCTGATGGTAAACCTTGGTGCACCCAACCTATTTGGACTTTTGCTCAACTTTGATCTTAATCCTTGGGACTTTCTGCTAGATCTTTAGTCCTCGACCTGTATAGACTTTCGCCCTTGTGTTTTTGACCCCTAGGGCTTCCTGTCTAGTATCCTTAACCCCCAGAGCTTTTCGCCTGATGTCTTTGATCTCAATCACAATCACAATCACAATCTAAATTAGATCCGAATTCAAATTCAATTTCAAATTTCTAAATCTAAATCTGAATCTTATATAACTCGATTAATCCGAATAAGTTAATCAATCTAAAAATAATAATCTTTTTTTTATTATTATTTAAATAACTTTTTATTTTTTATCTTAATTCTATATAATTGTTATATTAACATTCTATTATTAATATATAACAAATAATTTAATTTTTAAAATAAATTTTAATTTATTTAAAAAATGTTAAACTTTATATTTAGATCAATTTTAATCCAATTTGAATCTGATCCGAATTCAATTCAATCTAAAAACTTTCGATCCAAATCCAACTCTAATTTGATATTTTTTGAATCGATTTAGATCGGATTAACAAATCTGATTCATTTTTGACACTTATAGTAATTTTTATGTTCTTAATTTACCTTTCAATTTAAGACAATCTACGAACCTAAATTTCACTAATATTAAAATCGCACAGACTAATTTAGTTTTTATCAAATTGCGCTCTCTTTTTCTAAATATCAGTCCGCCCATACTCGCCCATATTGTTTACTCTCGTCGTCCATGCAGAACTAGATTTTCATTATCTATTTTTTTTTTATATTTTACACACATAAGTAGTTGTCTAACTCTTATTTTGGTGACATAACAAGCACAAAATATACTAAACAAAAAAAACTTTTTCTACCTACCTCTAAAATTCATAATATTTGATGTCGTCCTTCTACGCGAGCTCAAACAGAAAGAATCTTACTTCTATTCGAGTTACTTCTATATATACCTATATGTAGACCCGACCATAGTTCAGAATCGATGATTCGATGGTTTGGAACCGTCAGTTCGACGGTTCATGGCAGGTCGACCCTTAATCTTAACCGTCCAAGACGGTTACGGTTCACGGTTCGAAACCGCCGGTTCACAGTTCGATTCACGATTCGCGATGGTTCGAGATTATTATATTAAAAAATTTAAAATTTATTAAAAAAAGACTTGCACTTATTAAGTTGCCTACGTATCCCCTTAGAGTATAGGGGAATCAAAGCTCACGTAGTTCTTTTACATTTTCACCCTTTTATATCACTCACTTCCATTTCCTCTCGTTCTTCCCGTTGTATTCGTTCCTTTAGTATCAAATTCTTCGGCTTCATCTTCTGAAAGTTGCATTCCTTGGATTCTTTTCTCGGCTCTGGTCCAATCGTCGA
>JBBMKF010471848.1:0-10458 GCA_037834155.1 Curcuma caesia | reverse complement strand
ATTATTTGTCCATTGCACAAATTTCAAGACCTCAATGGAACATTTACATATAGAGAACCTAAAACCAAACACCCCCTTAATTTTTAACTGACACGGGTTGGGATTATTTGTTCCTTTTCTCAACTTAATCATTTGCAAGCCCAGAAAGCATGTTGCTGTGTTTATAAATATTATTTGATTCAGTTTAGAAATTTGATTTATGCTAGGGACTTCCATGAGCATTAGACTTAGCACATAATTATTCACACTTTGGTGGCATGTATGCATCCAATCTCATTTCATTGCCTGCCCGTGCAAAATTCCAGTACAAAAGGCTCGAATTTTTGTTGCCATCTGAAACTGTTGATTGCTAATCTCTTGAGGAACATATGCATAAATATACCAATCAATCAGAGTTTCTTATTTGGTTTGGTTTCATTCTGCAGAATTGAACTAGTAACAAATTGGAAACTAATATGTACCAATTATATTGAGAATGACAGTCAAATAATTGAAATGGTTTTACTTCTGCTCTTCTTTTGATGAAAAACTGGCATGATCCATGGAAATTTTCATTTTGCATGTTGAAATGATTACAAATTCTGAACTCAAGTCACCTAAAATCTTTCTTTTTGCTAACCATCTTGTTAACCGGCTACCAATAAGAAGCTTACATTGACAGATGAATTTGGACATAGATTTTTTTCTTGTTGAAAATCCAATTGCTTCTGCACTCCATCTGAATCCAAATCCACACTTGCCAATTCCAAGTCATTACTTTCTTATCCAATATTTGCTCAAGTCAGCGATTTAAATTTCAAGATTTCTCTTCAAACTTATAATTGTATCATTCTGCTGTTTGTTTGTAGCAATAGTTATAGGGCATGGAACATCTGTATCTTTTTGCACTTCCGTAGTACCTAACTTATATTCTTGTGCCAAAATGAAGCTGATTCAATGTATTTTGATCTAATTAAGGTTGGCATTTTCCTTGTGTTACCACTATTCAGCTGTTTCTTTTCTAGTCAGTCAGCAAATATCAATGATCTGTAATGTTCTTACAATCGACCAGGTTAGTGAGCATTAGAGATTGTTTTCTTCATCAAAACTGTGCATAATTTGCTACATCATCCTACTAACTTGCAAATGGTCTTGTCAAATGTTTACATCCACTGGAATGGATTTCTTTCATTTAGTGCTAGTTTTCTGCTCATTGACATGCTTAAGGGAATTTGTTGTTTTTTCCTGTGCAAACTATATTGCGTTGTTTGCTTTTTTTACTGGAATAGTTTCATAGCTGAATTATTGTCTATAAATGGAAATCCAGATGTTGCTTGAATACATTGAAATTTAATTTATATAAAAATCCATTCGGGCATCCATCAAAAGAGGGCTACTTCAAAACACAGTCATAGGAATTTCTCAATGATCTTGCTGTATGTTATCCTGTGATTTCCACATTGATCCTAGTGATAATAGAGTCCTACATCCCAGATAATCATATGATTGACATGTGAAACTTCCACTAATATGTTGGCTATCCTTGTTGTTGTGTTCTAATTAATTCTAATTTTGGATAAAACCTTGAATTACAGATACAGCCTCCTAGTGCACCATACTGTGGAGGAGCTTCGGGCTTTTGGTCTGACAGAATCTATGTTGGATGACCAAATGTGGTACTTCTCTATAGAGCTCTGAAAGACAAATTCCAAATAGTTGTTTTCTTAAGAACTTAATGGCCATTAATGGGTTTTCCTCAAGTAATTAGTAGATGTCTTGTTGGTATTTTCCAGGCAAAAAACTGCAAAAATTGGTGAGTTGAATTATGATTTTGCGACACACGGGTCTTCCTTTTTCACACATCTATCTGGTCTAGCATGCAAGGATCAAAACTGAAGGCAATAGACATTAAAGGCTCTAGTTCTCTTATACTTAATCTGCAAGTCTGTACCCAACAGTGTCTCACTCGTCATATCACATGTTTACAACACAACAGTTTATAAACATCTTTTATTTAAACACAATTCCTTGTGTATATTTTTTTTTATTGAAATGAGTTGTTTCTAGCTAAACTGATTAATTTTGAGCTACCAACTTCGATTATTTTTAACTCAAATCGACTTTTTTTTAAAAAAAATTCAAATAAACTGAGTAATATATTGGGTTTTAATTTGAAAAAATTATGATGGATTTATATAAATTAAAATGTTATGATAGTTATTTTTTTTAAACAAATGATGTGATAAATTTACACACTGCCTTGACACGTAGTCAGTGGTGACTGGGTGATACTGTTTTACAAAAGATAGAATCCGTTTCTACTTGAAAAATGATGATAAATCTCAGTTTGTCTTAGACTCAATCTTTAGGGATGACCGATTTGGTCCCATAGAAGTTTCCCATCGACTATCAGAGTAAATCGAAAAGTGCATACAGCGGTCAATCCAGATGTTCAGTCTCCTTGGATTGCGTTCTCCATTTGAAAATCGAACCGTGAATTCCTGAATCACAACCGTGGGTCCCCGGGATTAATCCGTCCCCACTCGAGAAACTACAGTTGGTTAGCTTCGTCAGGATTAACTGGGTGATACTATTTTAAGTCTGCTACGTCGTAACTAACCCAAGGGCAAACTTGGTGATACTCGATACAGGGTTTTAGAATTCCAGACGGCAAATACCGTACAATCTCTCCGTTCCGGGCGAACACCATGGCTTCGCTTCCTCTTGCACCTGCATCGTCGCTCCGCCCTTATCTTTCCCCCGCTTCTCCTCCCCTTCCTTTTCTTCGCCCGTCAACAGGCGCTCTGCGCCAATCGATCCATAGGAAGACGTTCTTCGTTCCGGCCGATGAGGCCACTGTGTCCCGCCTGGTCCAAGACAAGCGGGATGCCGTGGCTTCCTTAAATCTGAAGCTTATTGTGAGTGGATCTACTTCGCTGGCTATGTTGTTTGGCTTCATCCTCTCTAATCATTTTATTGTTGCTTGTTATGCTTGGCGCAGCCATTCAATCGACTTGATTATTTCATTTCTAGTTTTTTTTTCTGAAAGAAAGTTTCTTGCCGTCTACCTATAGGTTTTGTTCTTGGCGATAGTCTGTTATTTTGTTCCTTTTCGCTGCCTTTGTTTGATTTTGTGATTTACCAGCCTTCCCTAGTTTACTTTATTGGATAACATTCCTTCTATGCCTCATCTTCTGTTGGTTGATTTACCTTTGCCCATCATGAACGTCGCTTTGTTTGTGCTGCTTTAGCGAGTTTCATCTAGAATGTTTAAATTTATCCCTTGTTATGCATCCAACTGAGGTCTCTTGTATGGACAACTAGATCCAAGGCAAGACCTTATCTCTCCTATCTATAGTAAAATAGACGCCTTTTAAGCTCTTTGTGGTTACCCGTCCAACTTCAGTTCGACGCTGAAATTGCAGTCTCAGACTCTCAGTTAATAGGCGGAAACGATTAATCCCCTTTGCTGGGTCGTGTAGAAAGCACACAATATCTGCTCCCTAATATTTGTCTCTCCTTTTAGATTCAATCCGTAGTCTAGTCGTGCATGGAGGAAATAGTGAAGAGGCCAGACTTTACATTTTTCAACGTTGTTGATATCGATCAACTGCTATTTACCCAAGCAGTTCACCTGCTATCTACCCTTCCAGATCAACTGCTGATTATAGGTTTTTCCCTGTGTTCATTGAATCTTGGAATCAGACACTTGCTTAGGTTATCATCCACTCCTCAAGGGGCTGGAATGCTCCAATGTGGCCAGTTCAAGAAGCGGTCATAGTGAATATTTTGACATTTCAGGTGGTGAGCACAGAGACAAGTATTGAGCTGGTAATCAAAATTTACCAACCTTCTACTTCCTCGAGCTCTTTAGTTTGGTCGTGCTCATATTTGAGACGTTAAAATTCACCATGAATGGCGATGCCATTCCAATTTGAGTCTGCCTTCTTTATCAATGATTCTGAGTCTCAAAACAATGATTCACTTAATAAGCTATGTGCATTCCAAAAAATTGAAGCCATTTGGAATTACTCATTGAGCACATAGTTGTCTGAGACCTAGAGTCACAACAAATTGGAATGACATTGTTGTCCTCGAGGAATTTCAACCTCTAGAGATGAGCACAAACAGGTCGAAGTGCTTGAGGAAGTGGAAGCCCCACTGATTTGTGCACCAACTTGATATCATTGGTGTTCACCATTAGAAAAGTAAAAAATCATTATTGTTGTCAAAAGCCCGGGCTCCTTGATCAACACCTGCACTTACACAGGGTCATTGCCACTCACAATTGTTGCCAAAAGTGGGGAATGATAACTTGAAGTGAGCGATTGATTGATATAGAAGGAAAAAGTGGCTATCCCTATGCTGGCGAGGACTCAATTGCTGCTTCTCCTTCCTTGACCACTTGACTATCAAGATTGACATCAACGATGGTCGAAATCTTAGAGTTCAACCTCTTCACTGTGCATCTTGAGATTCTAGATCGACTTTGAGTGATTATCTAGGAGGCAAACTATAGAGGGCGGAGTGTTGTGCATTCAACATGGGGTGTGTGATGGGCAACAAACAGAAGTTAAATGGAACAATACCCACAAATTGTAGGGAGAACTCCAAAAGTGTCCCTTTTACTATAGAAAGGAGATATATGTTTTATTTTGGAATCTAGTTGACCATACTCTCTTTTATGACAAAAGAGTGTGCTCCAATATACCATGATATTGAATGGAGCATTATAACAAGCAATGCATGAGTTGTAGCTTTTCTTAATCTCCTAGATCATCCCTGCAATTTCTATCTTCTGTCTTTTTTATGCCAACACATTTAGATAATAAAGCCTCCTTATAACCTCCATTATCTGTAACTTTTTCCTTCACTCTCTTCAATAAGAGTTAGTACTATCATAGTGTCATGGTTATCATGCAACAAAGAATCTTCATATTGATTTGAGAACTAAACAATCAGTTTACCTTTTTTAGTTTTTCATGTGCCACTTTAGTACTACTGTCAATGCCACTTGTAATTCAGTTATGCAATTACATATCTTAATGTATCCCAGGTTTGCGAAGCTAGAGGGCCTAGACCCAGATTTCCTCGTGTGTGGAAAACTAGAAAGAGAATTGGGACAATTTCCAAGTCGCAAAAGCTTGTTGGATGTGTAAGATTCTCTTTTTTTTCTTTAACAGTTATGATCATTAATCGATAGGTGAACCATAAAATTGTAGTATGCTTAGAATTTATTCAAATGTACGACAAGGACCCTTTCTATATTTTTACATAATTATTCTTTGATCATTATTGCTATTTTGGTCTATATGACTTTTTTTTTATAATTGTCCATAGAAGATTCATGTTTTCAGTCATCCTTTAGCATATCGATGAATATTCATTATGATTATATTGATGACTGATGAGTATTCTTGCAGCCTGTGGGCATTAGGAAATTGTAGTTCTTGGTTTTGCGTGTAGAATACTTGTGGGTATTTGCAGACTTTTTGAATAGCTTATGCAATCAAGTTACTATATCTTGTGTTGCCCATATTTTATAAAATAAAGCTCAATTTTGGAAAGTATCCTTGGTGTACAATATGGTCACTATATTTTAACATATCAACATATGTGATTTTCTTAAACAATCTCTCTATAGTCAAATAAACCTTCATAGTTCATACTTCCTTTTTATTTCCTAAACTTCATTAGTAGGCATGCACTGTTTATTACCATGGAATGGTAGGTATGCCTTGTTTATTACCATGGACTTGATTCAGGATTTTGATACCCTGTAGATAAAAGGTTTATCAAATGTAAAAGAAGAAGTTTATGGTGCTCTTGATTCATTTGTCGCCTGGGAGTTGGAATTTCCCCTGGTAGTGGTGAAGAAGGCATTGAAGACACTTGAGTTTGAAAAGGAATGGAAAAGAATAATTCAGGTAGTATTGCAATATTTCATTATTGTGGAGTCCCAATCTTCATCCTGTTAAAACAAGAATTTTTATTCTCCAGGTGATCAAGTGGATGTTCAGCAAAGGTCAAGGAAAGACCATGGGCACATATTACACATTATTGAATGCTTTAGCAGAGGATGGACGTCTTGAAGAGGCAGAAGAACTATGGATGAAAATATTTTCTGAGAATTTGGAGAATTTGCCTCGTATTTTCTTTATGAAAATGATAACATTATACTACAGGAAAGGCATGCACGAAAAGATGTTCGAGGTACTTGATAGTTAATACTTGAATCCCTTCACTCCTTTTCATCCCTGGCATGCTTTCTACCTGTTCATCAGCTTTTATTAACTCATTTTTTTTACATCACTACGTCATTACTATGTCTCATTGTTCGTGAGTGCAAGTTCACCTCTTTGAGTTAACAACATGGTGCACCTGAAACCCTTTCTCTACTTTTGGGGTTAGGAGTGATTGTTTGTCTGTCTGGAACAGGGGTCAACATCTTTATGAAAAGAATATGTTTAGCTGTTGAGCTAAATTTTCAGTTATAGTAGTATGGATATTAGCATAGCCCCTCCTTTATCATGTATGGTCATCTTATATGAATTAGTCATGCAGAGAAACTTCATTCGTTCAGGACATCTGAACAGATCGACTGTACACAATGCCCCATACAAAGTCTCTTGCTAATCTTTTTTCCCACAGAGTCTTGATCTCATTTCTCCGCTTATATGCAAAAGTCAAAAGTCTTCATCACAAAAATAAAGACTTAATTGTCTTCAGTTTGGTCTGAGTTGAACTTCAAATTTAGAAGAGCTGACAAACCGGTCAATCTTGATCAGTCAGTTAAGAGACGACCAAAACCCAGGAAGATCGGCCAAATCTGGCTGAAATTTTCTTTTGATTCTTTGAATCTTCTAAAGTAGCAGAACCAGTGCCAGAGTGGCTTAGTCTGATTGGTTAAAAATTCCTTTATCCTTTGTTGTCTATTTGCTGGTCCGACATTCTATTTTTACAGCACCACAATGTTGTTTCTGTCCTTAGGTTTTTGCTGACATGGAAGAGTTGGGAATCAGACCAGATCAGTCAATTGTAAGCATGCTTGGCGATGTCTTTCAGAAGTTAGGTATGGTGGACAAGTATGATAAATTGAACAGAAAGTATCCACCACCGACATGGGAGTATCGATATTTCAAAGGAAAGCGTGTTAGAATACCAGTGAAGCAAATACCTGGATCAACAACTGAAGCCTGCACTACAGATGCTGCTGACAACTCGTAGAGCTCTCTTTTTTATCTATCGTTATCTACAGCACCAACCAGTACATCCGATTCTCTAAGCGACAAATTCTGCCATGTGTGCTCTTCAATGTAAGCATTTCCAGGTTGATAAGTTTTTTTCCCAAATAAAAGGTAAAAAGCCATCTTTTATCTTTTACACTTGAGTTTGTGGACATGAAGAAGGACCAGGGCATTAATTTGATGTTGACTGGAGCATATGTATCAAATGTTTGTGTTTGTGGCAAGAGGAGGTGGAAACTAGGAAAGATATTTGATCCATAAATTTATGGGTCTTGTCACAGAAGGCATTTGTTTTTGTGCCATTAATTAGCATGCATTATTGCCTTTCTATATTTCCTGTGAATCATAGTCAATACTGAGAAAGACTTGAGCCTCCAAAACACAAAAAAACAAGTTTACGTCTGTGTCTGAGATTATTTCTTTTATCTTCAGCAGATATCGTGGAAGCAAATATGGAAAAAGGAGGTTGCGCATGGATTTGTCCTCTATCATTTCCCTTTTTACGTGAATCAAAATTTGGGATTGGAGGGGTGGGAATAGGATGGTGTTCTTATCCGTTTACTTAAAATTAAATGCGTATCATCCTCAGCGTGATTCGACATGTTCTTGTCGTACGTTTTCTCTTTTATTTGCTTTGCAGTTCAAGGCACATTGGCCGTGAGCAACGTCGGATTGGATAGAAGTGAATGCAGTTATGGGCGATGATTGCAAGCTGATCCTCTTATCTCCTTAGCCTTTTCTGCTAATTGATTACCTCAATTAAAGATAATACAGCGGTATGTGAAAGTGATCGTCTGGTTCACGCGGAGGTTCCTCCACCACCAGTTTGTTGACGCGGGAAGCTCACGCGCATGGCGCTGGGTACCGCAAAGCACAAAGGTAATCAAGAGGCTAACAATACTGCCTGCTCTTACTACGAGCGGAAGGAGCGACGAAAAGGCAGCGCAACGATCTCGATTTCTCACCATCAGTCGCCAGAATGCTCAGTCTCACCCACTCCCACCATCACATCGATATCTCTCCCGAGTTGTCACTGCACTTGGAAAAAGAAGAAAAAAAAGAGAAGAAAGCATACAGAGAAGATAAGGGAGGAGCTGGCTCTACAGCAGTGTGATCCAGCTATTCTCTTCCCTATCTTTGCATTTTTCCCTTTCCTTTTTCCTCCTCGTCGAGGAGTTTAAAGATTTGTTCTGGGCAGTGGGATTTGATTTGGCTTGGTGACAACTTGGTGCAGGCGATGGGAGCTGATTGAGGGATTCAGTTCGCTGCTTGAAGTTAAAGCTTTGCTGAGTTTGAGACCAGAGATTGGCGAGCAATTCGGCAATGCCAGTCCCTCTCGCTCCTTATCCCTCTCCACTTCCAACTGCACCCTCAGGTGGTATGCAATTTGAACTTGCCTGAATACGTTAAGCAAATTATGCATGTACGATGGTTTGGAATTTGACTACTAGAAATATTTCTAGCAAAACAAATAGCTATGGTAAAGCACCAACCTTGATCAGTAAACTACAGAAAAATAGAGTTTATAGATGCTTCTATCTGCATAATTAGTGACAATTTCTGTGAAGGTTTCAGACATTTAGAGTTTCTGAAATCTCAGTTTTGGGAAGGTTACAACTGAGCCCCAATGCATTCTTCAGGTGCTCAGAGCCAACTTGTTTGTTCTGGCTGCCGAAATCTGCTTCTCTATCCAGTAGGGGCAATATCAGTATGTTGTGCTGTTTGCAGTGCAGTGACAACCGTTCCACCTCTGGGTAACTTTTCTTTAGCCAATCTTTAATTAGCTTTTGGGAAGAAAGAAACAACTGAATGGTTCTGTTGATCATATTGGCATTTGGGCTGCATTTACTTGGGAGGGAGAGGGAAAGAGAGGAGAATGGAAAAGATCACAAACTTGTATATTGGATCACCTCCTCCTAGTTATCTATGCAAGTAAACCCAACCAACCTTTGCTTTTACCAACTTTGAATTGAATTTAGAGGATTTCTATGCAGGAACAGAAATGGCACAGCTAATTTGTGGAGGTTGCCACACTCTGTTGATGTATATAAGGGGAGCCAGTAGTGTCCAGTGCTCTTGTTGTCACACAGTCAATCTGGCTCTGGAAGGTAAGCAATGGTTGTTCTTGGCATACTCATCACACTTCATCACTTCACGGTCAAAAACAAAAACTTACTGCTGTATGAGATACATACATAATTAGGATTTAGCTGTACTGCTGATGTATGTCTGCCATTGTTTGAGCTTAGAATCAGCCATCTTAACTCTCATGCTTGGTGACAGCAAATCAGGTAGCTCATGTGAATTGTGGGAACTGCCATATGCTGCTCATGTATCAGTATGGAGCAAGATCAGTGAAATGTGCAGTCTGCAACTTTGTCACTTCAATTGGTGTTAGTATCAAATAGATCGCAACTATAGTTTAATAAAATTGTTACTTATCATACAAAATCCCTGACTAGTTTTATTTTTCCTCACAGGCTTCGCCAAGCACTGAGCAAAAGGCCTAGCTAGTGAGAGATCCTCAATCGACATAGGAGGAGATGTTTGTATATTACCCTGCAAAAAATGCCGAGTGTCAATCTTCTTTCCATCGATCGTATAGAGCTTCATCTTCGGCGAATCGAACTCTCAAGATATCCCTCAAAACAAGAACATTTAGTGCTGTATATTTGGTGAAGAATTATTGTATGAATAACGTTCCAACTAAGAGTTGGATGGATGTTGTTTATAGCTTAATGCCAAGTGCTCATGGTTGTATGATGCATGATCCCAATTGTCAGATTCAATGAATTTGTTAGATTGGTGTGTTTTTTATTAGAATTGTCAAAAATAACTTTATTTTCAAGATAGTTGTATCAGTTATAATTTTATAATTACGATTGTAACAATTACGATTTTGATTAGTATTGATTAAAATTATTTATTGTAATTATGATTTCATAATTATTATAATATAATATTGATTAGTATTGATTAAAAATAAATTATTTATGTTGTAATGTTACAAATCACAGTTGATATAATATATAACTGTTATAATATAATATTAATTAAATATAAATTATTTATATTGTAGTATTTATAATTCATAATTATTATAATATAATATTGATAATTATGAATTAAAGCGGTTATAATTTATTAGTATGGATGCAATTAGAATTTTATAACTATTACAATAATATAAAAATAAAAATATTTTTAAAAATAGAAATGTGTTGAAATAGAA
>JBBMKF010471827.1:0-10459 GCA_037834155.1 Curcuma caesia | reverse complement strand
AAGATTTTTAGGGAGGGAGGTTGCTGCTTGGAGAGGAGAAGAAGAATTGGGTGGTGGTATGGCGAGGCGACGTAGGTGTGGGATACGGCGGCTGCGGGTAGGGCAGAAGCAACAGAGAAGAAGGGGCGGCGTGGGAGAGATTTTTGGCTAGGGTCTTCACTCGATCCCTTTAAATCGCGCAGTCACGATTTTCTCTTCGAGGAAAGCGGAAACCGCTCGCACGATCTCCGTTTTCCTCTTTTTATTATATATATATATATATATATTATTTTTTCGAGTCTTAACAGTTTTGAATTTCGATGACATGTGTTTGTGTTTTGGGACTGTAGTAGTGGTTTGGATTTTATCATATTTCTGTAGTTGTGTTGGATTTGCATTGTGGTTATGTGTTTTGTTGGATTTACAAAGTTTCCATTATGTAAAATGGGATTATGTTGGTTAGTATGCATGTGATAGCTGTTGTGTGGCCGTGTAGGCCTTATTTTATATCTGTTTGTAGTCGAATTATATGAGAGACAAAATTATGAATGACATCATGTTGATTGTTTTAATTAAATGGCATATTTCCATATGCAGTAGCTATTATTTAGGTCTGGACCATTTCAAATTTTTTGCTGATAGATCTTGTAATCCTATCTTGTCTGCACTTCCCATTCCATGATGCATCTCAGTTGTCATGCTTTTTTTTTTGTAAGACAAATTGGCACACTCCATAGCAACCCTTATGATATGTTGATAACCACTGGCACTTTGTTGTAATTTCTTTTGTGTACTGAGAATATAATAGTATTATTGTTTATTTTGCTTCTTTTGTCTGGTTAAAGGCTACTTGATTTATTGCTTTCTACTGAGCTTTCCTTGAGAAATTATCATCTTCGACATGATACGGGTTATGGTTTAGTTTAGATGCACCAGATCTTGAATGTCAGACTTCAGCATTCCTTCATATTGACTGTACTTGTGCATCATATTTGCATCTTCTTTTTCTGTTTTACTGTTTTACATATCTTTACATCTATTGTTTACTTGATTTTTTACATTTGCTTCGTATTTATATTGTTTTTCATGTTTGCATCATACTGTTTGGTTTCTAATTAAATTCTTCCTTTTGCAGTTAAAATGAGTTTAATTTCCCAAAGCGTACTTATGAATGAAATGAAGGGAAATAAACTTGATAGAGAGGTAGCTGATGCGGTTGTGGATGATGAAGTTCAGGAAGTTGATTTGATTGAGGAAATTAAGTTGAAAAAATCAAAGAAGAGAACTGTGAAGGCTGATGATTTTTCTCAGAAAAAGAAGAAAAAATCAAAGAAGAGTATAGATATGGATGTTTCACTTAATGAAAAGGCACAAGAAATTGGACAGAAGAAAATGAAAAGGAGTCGGAGTAAGAATGCCTCGAAGGAGAAGGCAGAAAAGGCTGCAGAAGAGAAGATGAAGAGTCTTGAGAGTTCTTTGTTCGGTGTCATTTATAATCCCTTGGAGTTTGGGAAGGAATTCAATGCTGATGGCAACAAGCAGTTCAAAGCAGATGCCCCATTGTTCTTCATGGATAGGTCCACCAGCAATGAGATGGTTGTGTATGAAGAGGAACTGCATGCTATGGCTGCAGAAGACACCTACAAAGAAAAGCCGAAACCTGCATGGATAGATGAGGAGGAGGAAAGGACAGAGGTCAATATAATTCGAATGAATAGGTTGAGGAAGCTTAGGAAGGAGGTTAATGAGCAAGTTATTTCTGGTACAGATTACATTGCTCGGTTGAGGGCTCAACATGCTAAGCTAAATCCAGGAACAGAGTGGGCAAATGTTGATGGTAAGAATGCTCATGCAAATGATTGTGACGAAGACTCTTACGATGAAAGTGGTGTCACTATTGCCCATGGCTATGAGGATGCTGAAGCTAATGATATTCTTCGTAGCAATGATGAGCTTGTCATAAAGGGCAATACTAAACTTTTACCTGGATTACTGGAATACTCGAAGATGGTAAATGCTAATGTTGAGGAGCCCTCTAATGGTCCAATCAATTCAGTTCAGTTTCACAGAAATGGTCAATTACTTCTGACGGCTGGACTTGATAGGCGGATAAGATTTTTCCAAGTGGATGGAAAGCGGAATCCTCAAATACAAAGTATCTTTATTGAGGATTGCCCTGTTCATAAGGCATCCTTTTTACCCAATGGTTCTGAGGTTATACTTTCAGGCAGGAGGAAATTCTTTTACAGCATTGATTTGGTTAAAGCAGCTGTGAGTAAGATAGGTCCCTTGACTGGGAGAGAAGAGAAAAGCTTGGAAGTTTTTGAGGTTTCTCCTGATTCGAACACCATTGCATTCATTGGCAATGAAGGTTACATCCTTTTGGTTTCCTCACGAACAAAGGAGTTAATTGGGACTTTGAAGATGAATGGAAGTGCTCGATGTTTGGCTTTTGCTGATGGTGGACAGCAGCTACTGAGCAGTGGAGGTGATGGACATGTGTATCACTGGGATCTCAGAACTAGGAGGTGCATTCACAAAGGCATTGATGATGGTAGCATAGGTGGATCAGCCCTCTGTGTCTCACAAGACAGTTCTATGTTTGCTTCAGGTTCAGCCAGTGGTATTGTCAATGTTTACAAGAGAGAGGAGTTTCTTGGGGGAAAGCAAAAGCCATTGAAGACTATTGAAAATTTAACGACAATGGTTGATCATATGAAGTTCAACCCTGACAGTCAGATTTTGGCTATCATCTCAAGAGTGAATAAGAATGGTCTGAAGCTGGTGCATATCCCATCGTACAATGTATTCTCAAACTATCCTCCTCCGAGATCTAGCCTCCAGTATCCGCGCTGTCTTGATTTCAGCCCTGGAGGTGGATTTCTGACAGTAGGAAATGCTGCTGGCAAGGTTTTGCTCTACAAGTTGCACCATTACCAAAATGCATGAAGCACATTAAGAACATTTACAGCTTTTGGTTGCTTGTGCTCGGGGTCTAGTTTTCTCTCTGAACCATATAAAATATCATCTGAGCTCTTTAATGATTATGTAACCAAATTAGTTTGGAATTTTGTTGACAGCCATCTTTTATCACCTTTATGATTGACTTGTTCTTGCTCTGGCCCGACTACAACAGGTTTGTTCATTTTATCTTGCATAAATCAAGTAGAAACATTCAACTGGGTTGCTTAGCTTGCAACCACTGTATGCACTAGATTCTGCTACTTGGCCTAAGTCAGAAGTGTTTCTGCAGAATAAACACTTGTGTTCTTAGCTTTTAGAAATTTTTTATCCTAAAAATGCTTATCGCTAATATCGACTTTGATGTCTGTTAATCTTTTATCCAACATAATTAAATATTGTTGTGGCCCTACAAGGCAACATGCTGCAAGTGGGAACTTTGCTTGTCCAGTGCGGTCCTACTTGATTCATGACCTTTGATTACTTTTTCATAAATTCTTCTCCACATTTGTTATCATCACGAAGGATACAATGGTTCAGAGTATTTGAGGTCGTCTTCATGATTGTTTTTTTTTGTTTTTGTTTTTGGTTTTTTGTGTTCATTATCTTGCAAACTGTGACTTTGTTAGCTAAATTCAAAGCACTTGAGTAATAATTGCTTCTAAGGTTGGTGGTGATGAGTTATTTTAGTTATTTTAGTTTTTGTCCTTGAGTGACAACACAATCATTTCTTATTCTGTTTATTCATATTATCTGATGGATCAAGTCTGTTCAGGTGATATTGTTATAATATGGATAAGATGGGCATCAAATTTCCACCATTGGTGCTCAAGTTAAACTAGTTTTATTCGACATATTTATTTGGAGTTCATTTCTATGTCTAGTTAGCTCAAAGCTTTATAACTGCCTCCGCTAATGTAGTACAGTGGTAAAGTAGAGTAACAACTAAAAGGATCAGAATTTCAATTTCATCCAAAGTTTGATAGGCAAATCAGAAGGAAAGAAATTTGGTAGAGAAGAATAGATAAACTCATCTCCTATTGAAAGCAAGCAATTGGTGCAACCTTAAAATTATTGAGGTAGACTCTGTTATCTCTTGCATATTTTAATTTTATTCTTTTTACTCTGTGTGATTTGTACATTGTCAATTTCACCAAGATGCTCACAAACTTTTGGGGTGGACACTCCTATGAGAGATTTAGACATTAAACCAATGAAAGTAGGTTAAATATTTAGTGCACTTCACTTTCATCAACATACTTTTTAAACTTGTACGATGCCCATTAATCTCTATAAAACAACTTACATTTGAAAGGTTAAATCTACTTTAGCCAGAAATAGACCAAGAAGAGCATGGGATGAGAGAAGGCTATTACTAGACCTCATTTCAATCAATTTCACGTGGTTTGAATAAAGAAGAAAAGTTCCCGGAGCAAATGGTGTAACGGTAGGACATTTGGATTGTGATCTAGGGATCCACGGTTCGATCCTCAGCTACGACGTATTTGTAAGAATTTTCTTCCAAAAGGAGAATGCAATCAAATGATATTGGACATCTGGATTGGCTTCGTATGCGCTTTCCGATTTACTCTTGTGGTCGGTGGGAAATTTCTATGGGATCGGGCTAATCATCCTCAGAGATTGAGTCCATGAGATTGATTGGGATTTATCATTTTTTTTAATAAAGAAGAAAAGTTTGATAAAATATCACCTCTCTAAAATGATGCTTGTGGTTTATAAATAACTTAATATGTTATTAAGATAAGTTTGATTACTATTTTGCAAAAAAAAAATAAATATGATATACCAAAATGTTGCTTAACTTGAGCATGAGCACACAACCTAAATATTGGCACGTGTATAATTTTCTTTAATTTTTTTACAGAAGAAAAAGTATATAATTTTTTTTCTAGTATTAGATATTCAATTTACGCCGATTAATTATAAGAGTGATCGATTCGATTCCATAAAAATTTTTCATCAATCATTAAGATAAATTGGGAAGTACTCATGATAGCTCATCTAAATATTCAGCTTTCTCTAACTTGCTATTCGCTAGAGAGAAATCATCCTTACAGTACGTTATAGTTGAATCTCGAATTTAAAATTCTTGAGGTTCGTCAGAGGACTTTAACTGTTGCTTTGTGAGCAGTGTATAACCTTCTTCTACAAAAAGGTAGAATCTACCACCTAATGATCCCACATGATTGATCGTACGATCATTTATGAAGAGATAAATTGAAAAATTACAATTGACTATAACAAAGAAGGATAAATCAAATGTATATAAATTGTACTTCTGGTTTATTATGAACTAGGGCGTCTAAGATTAGTTGGAGGAAATCTAAACACTTATATTAAAAAAAACCGACCTGTTGCGCTGCTTAGCTGCTCTCCCACTCCCACCTAAAGCAAAGCAATCGACACTTCACCTGTCTCCACCTCGACCCAATTCAGAGTGATGAGCCAAGAACATGCCACGGAGAATCACTAACCAATGGCGATAGCTTTGTTTGTTTAATACCTATAATGACAAGAAACATGAACAGGAAGAACAACAGGGCTTCCTGAGCCGACAATCGATCCCCTGCTTTGATTCCTCATGAACTTTCCTCAAATCCACATCGCTTTCACAATTATTCATTCCGCTAATCTATCTAAACATCAAATGGAACAGCAAAGAAAATGGTGAACAGATTCCTGAAACATTGTTTGTGGCCATGGATTCCTCCCGAGATTGCTAGGATCCTAGCTCCTCTGTTTCGTGCCAAGAGAACACGACGTCCCCGAGCTCTGCTTTCACGTCCTCCCAGCAGAATTCGGCGGCGGCGGCGTCGCCGACGCAGTCGTGCTGCAGTCTCATCTCCACCAGTAGAAGCGGCGACAGTACCTCCGACACCTCCACTGAGAGTACAGAGCCACAACCCCCCACCGCCGTCGTCGCCGCCGACTTCTCTGTCTCCACCACGAGGCCGAGTTTGCTTCCGGTGAGCTGGATCGCGTCCATGATCTTGTCTATGGTGTGCGTGGAGGTGAAGCGCCTCTCCTTCTTGGCCTTTGCGTCGTCGAAGAGGAGGGAGAGGTCGAGCCCTGAGGAGAGGGAAATTATGTCGAACGCGTTCATGGCATGCGCGGCAGCGAGAGGGGGCGGCGAGAGGTTGTCGAGCTGGGAGTCCAAGCTGAGGGAGCGCTTGAGCCAAGGGTGGTCGAGTAGGTTGGCAATGGTCATCCTGGTGTCGGGATTGGGGTCGAGGAGGCGGACGAGGAGGCGGCGCGCCGGAGGCGAGATCCACGGAGGGAGCTCGTAGTCGCGGCGGTGGATCCGGCAGTACATGACGGCGAGGTTAGTGTCGTCGAAGGGGAGGGAGCCGGCGAGGAGGACGAAGAGGATGACGCCGCATGACCAGGCGTCGGCCGCCGCGCCGTCGTACCCCTTGCGGCGGAAGACCTCGGGGGCGGTGTAGGCCGGCGTGCCGCAGGCGGTGAGTAGGAGGCCGTCGCGGAGCCGGTCGGGGAGGGCTGCGAGGCCGAAGT
The DNA here is from genome assembly GCA_037834155.1 of Curcuma caesia. Lineage (NCBI taxonomy): Eukaryota > Viridiplantae > Streptophyta > Magnoliopsida > Zingiberales > Zingiberaceae > Curcuma > Curcuma caesia. The sequence continues at coordinate 3,985 of JBBMKF010471827.1, read as the reverse complement.
CGGAGACCTTGAGGTTGCCGTCGCGGTCAAGGAGCAGGTTCTGGGGCTTGACGTCGCGATGGGCGACGCCGCGGGCATGGCAGTAGTGTAGGTCGGATACGAGCTGTTTGAATTAGCGCCGGGTTGCTTGTTCCGGGAGCCGGCGGCGGGCGACGCGGCCGAGGAGGTCGCCGCCGGGGGCGTGCTCCATGACGAGGAAGATCTTGGACCGCGTCGCCAGCACCTCGTAGAGCTTGAGGATGTTGGGGTGAGAGAGGCGGCGCATGGCGGCGACCTCAGTGAGCACGCTGTCGGCCATCCCCGTCTCCACCATCTCCGCCTTGTCGAGGATCTTCACGGCGACGTCGGTGCCGTCCGAGACGGAGCGGGCGAGGTAGACCTTCGCGAAGGTGCCGCGGCCAAGGAGGCGCCCGAGCTCGTACTTACCGAGGAGCACCTCTTGGTGGCGGCGCTTCGCGACGGCGGCGGCGGCAGCGGCGTCAGTGGAAGGCGATGGTTGTCGGCTACCCATCAGGTGCGCTTGCTCTAAAACCTCCCCCACTTCGCCTCCATTTGTTATTGGTTGAAGTTGAGGGTCTACCCAGGTGCCGTTTATTTATGCACCTCATTAATTAGTCATTAAGCTGCCTTTATATGTTGCTTACCTTTTTAATTGTATTCTAATACCATTATAATTTTAATTAACCTTTTAAATTCATTAATAACCGTTGAAGGGGCATTTATGTAAAATACTATTGAGTAGGGTTTAAGTTAGATAAACTATGGAATATTATATAAATATACAAGTACAATAATCCAATAAAATATATTTCATCTTTTTAAAATGATTTTTTTTAAAGGAAACTAAAAGATGATTAAATTTATTTTTATTTATTAGTTTAAAAATGAATTGCCATTTTCTCCTCTCTTTCACTTATTTTTAAAAGATTAGAAAAAGAATTTACCTATTATTTTCTATCTAAAAATGACTAATTTCCATACAATTAAATAAAATTATGGTAAAAATACTGAAATTGAGTGATTTGATTTAAAATTCTAAATGTTTTTTTAAGGTAAATTGATCCCTTAACATAATTATAATTATTAAAATTTTAGGGTTCTTTAATTTGGGGAATTTAAAATTAACATGAATTTTTCACAAATATAGAGATTTTAAAATTGGATTTTAGATATCATAATTCATTGCAAAATTTGAAGTTAATAAAAACAACATTCAAATGATTTCTAAAAAATGTAAATTATTGTTAATTGAATTTTAAAATAATTATATTTGTTAAATCAGACATATAGTTAGCAAATTGTAATTACCATAAGCGACAATTCGAATTATATTCATAATGATGATATGGTGGAAAATTAAAGATAAAATTAGTTTCATAATCATCTTTGTTAATTGCCTTAGAACACCTATAATATTGATTAATTGCCTAAGCCATTCTGATTAAAATAAGCATAACACTCTTTGAATTATATAAGCTAAATTAAATTATAATATTTTGGGTATTTGCCTAAAAATACATTTAGAATTAATTATTTTCTCTTTAAATTTCTTTTTTATTTAATGCATGTTCCTCAACATACTTTGGTATTCAGCAAAATTTTATCAAAAGTGCTAAAAATTATTTAAAAGTCATTTTGTTATAGTAAGATGAGCATAAGATTTATAATTACATAAATTAAATTACAATAAACATAATTTAAAACTATGTAATTTTATTTTGGACAAGTAGCTAAAAAGCCTCTGAAGTTGATTATTATCCTACACAGTCTTTTTTTTAAATTTAATATTGGTACTCCTTTATAAAATCCCATCAATAGCAAAGTAAAAAAGATATTTTAAATTTTAAAAAAATGGCAAAAAGATGATGGTCATTTAGGACCCTTACAAGTTTTAAAAACTATATAATATATTTTGGCACACATTCAGTTTTAGCTGAAATTTTATCAAGAGATAAAAATAAAATAAATTCAAGACATCTTATGACTCCTAATATAATTTTATATAATTTATTTTAATAAACAAATCTTGGCCTAAACCCTAAAAGCAAAACGCTTAATAGCAAATTAAAAAAAAAAAAAATCTTGTCGACGCGCAGTCGCACATCGTGCGTGGAAAATATTATTGCCTTTGGTAACTTAAGTATGAGAATGATTAGCATCATCTTTGTTATCTGTGTTACAGTAAAAAGATAGAATTTGTCATCCAACAATCTTACACGGTTAATTTTATGACTATTTATAAAGAATAAATCAGGAAGTTTCAATTGGCCAATATAGAGAAAAACATTGTCTCGGCTTCAACTCTTACCCACTGCAACAAGTCTGTCCCGTAATAACCAACTCAATCCTGCCCCGGAAGTATCATCTTTATTCTCTTCAGTAAAAAGGTAGAATCTACCGCCCCAGCAACCCCACACGATCAATCTTACAACCATCTATGAGGAAGTAAATCGAGAAACTGCAATTGGCCACGACGAATGAGGGCATTGTCTCGGCTTCGCCGAGATTCGACCCTTATCCACTTTAACAATTCTGTTCCATCTTAACCAACTCAACTATCCCCAAAGCTTTTATTCTCAATCCAATTAATTATGTTAATAATTGAAGAATATACTCGAAATCAAGAATTTAATAATATAACCTACAATGCCATGATCTTGACTCATGACCTTGTCGGTTCTACCGAATATGCCCTTAATCATGAACTTAAGTATATTGATTAAGACATTATCGAGATTTAAGAAGACTCTAGCCACTATGATTTTCCATGTTCCCATCAACTCGAGATGAATAATGAAATACCATGATAGAAATTTTAATTAGATTTATATTACTATATGTTCCGATCAGATACTGCTAATGGTCCAACTACCAGTCAACGAACAGTTCGATGTAGGCGACCTTCGAGTTGAGCGAGGGGGCGAGTGTTGATCCGAACTTGAAAGACACTTCAAAGAAAATGTTAGACTCGTGCCAAGGAGTCCGGGCAAACCACTCCGATGTTCAAGTTACGGTTCCGGAGAATGTGATGTAAAATAAGAAAGAAGTTAGTATTAGCAAAGTTTCTGGAATCGAACCTCGAATATGATGACGAACTAGTCCTTTTATAACCTATACTGGGCCCCTCCATGCTAGGTAGGGTGACATCCTTGTAGTTGCATGTAAAAGGAAGAGATCTCCTTCGATAATCATTCTCTTTTGACCTTATATGTAGAAAAAAGGGATACCAAGGGAACCAAGTCTGGCAACCTTGCATTCCCTTGGTCCTATATACAAAAGAAAGGGTATCGGAGGGGATCGAGTTTGACAACCTTGTATTTCTTTTGACCTCATGTGCAGAAGAAGGGGTATCGGAGGGGACCGAGTCTAACAACCTTGTATTCCTTTTGGCCTTATGCGTAGAAGAAGGGGTATCGGAGGGGACCAAATATGTAATCGCCGTTAGTACATTCTCACACGGTTGCTTGCTGATACGTTCTCACACGGCTGCCTACTAATACGTTCTCACACGGCTGCCTGCTGATACATTCTCACATGGTTGTCTGCATATAAGAATAATCATCTTCTCCTCTGGTTGACTACATAATGTGTCGGTACGCCGAAGACTTGAGACGGAAAACCCCAGATGAGGCAAAGCGAGGTAGAGTGACCAAGAAGAAATGTTTGGTATGACTAAGACGCGACTGGTCGAGATGAGATGATTAGGGTGATGGGAAAGTCTTGAAAAACCGTTTCGGTAAATTCTTGCTAAACAAAAATTTTTCCGAAACGATCTCAAGTTACCCAATCGTTGGGCTATTGTGTTTGGTTTACAGTATCCAATATAAAAAGCATAATTTAATTTAAAGCGGAAACATTAAATTATTCCTCTTCGGATGAAGGATGTAGATGACCCCTCGATCTTCTGTTGTATTCCTCTCCTCTTTCTCGAACGTTGTGTGGGCAACGATCCTTCGAGAATATCTCCACCAGAATTCTCCACCAG
>JBBMKF010471816.1:0-10459 GCA_037834155.1 Curcuma caesia | reverse complement strand
GCTGTATTTTTGTAGTGATAAAAAATTTATCAATTAGTTAAGAATTTATAAATTTATTTACTTAGAAATTTATAAATTATTTTTTATTTTGATTAATTCAGTTAATTTGATTTAACTAAATAAAAAATTTTAAAATCGAAATCGAATCGAATTAATCAATTTTTTTAAAAAAATAATTAAAATTTTGAAATAACCGATTGAATTTTTAAATTCGATCAATTCGATTGATTTATTCGATTTAATAGAATTTTTGTTCACTCCTAATTATTCATCCTTGTTAGGTGCAGTGCTACGTGTATTTTCGAATTTATTCTGATGGTCAATAAAATTTTTTTATAAGATTGGACTGATCACTTTAAAAGATTAGTGAGATTCTACTTGATTAAAAAATATATAAAATTATTATATCAACGTTAAAATAATTATGATTAGAGGAGCTATTATAATATAAAATTAAATCGCTTCAACTAGTTGGAAATTTTTACCTACGAAGAGCTATACTCAAAGTACTTTCTATTAATTTTGTTCAACTTATTCAAATTTGATGAAAATATTTGAATGTTATTGAAAATTTGAAATAGGCAATTTTCCCGTGCTATATTATCAGTTATGTTCATAATTACTATATGCAACAGCAGTACCATAAAATAATTATTATAAATTATAGTATTTGTAGTATATAAATAATATTAGAATACAATTATTTTTATGATGAAAAGGACGATGATGTTTGATATTTTAAATATATACTTCTTTTTTTAACAATAATAAAAATAAGCGGTGCTTTTTGATTTTGCCTAAATTGTTTTTACCACTTTCTTTAATCTCACAGAAGGAAGAAAGTGTGGAATGAATCATTAATATAATAGTCCGCACATCTCCCTTTGCTCGCACGTCTTCTTCGCAGGCTTAAGCTTTTCTCCCACAGATCCAATCTCCAACCTACTTTTGCTGCCGATCGACAACCTCCTCGCGATCGTTGAACTCGAATCGCTTCCTCTGTTCTTTCGTTTTCAATCTAGGTAAAACGAGTTGTTCTTGTTGGAGTTTCTATCGCCCGAAATCAAAAGGTTTGATCTCGTGGATAAATTTCAGATTATACCTTTTTGCTATCTCAGATTCCGGCGAACAATATGTCGTCGTCGCGGCGTGTTGAAGCGGCGGCGGCGGATGGTGAGGATGAGGAAGCGTTCGAACACACGCTGTTGGTGGTGCGCGAAGTGATAGTGTACAAGATCCCACCGAGAAGCACTAGCGGCGGGTACAAATGCGGGGAATGGCTGCAGTCCGACAAGATCTGGTCGGGCCGCCTCCGGGTCGTCTCCTGCGGCCACCGCTGCGAGATTCGCCTCGAGGATCCCGCTTCCGGGGAACTCTTCGCTGCCTGCTTCATCCTTCCTGGCCAGCGCGAGAGCTCCGTAGAACCCGCCCTCGACTCCTCCCGCTACTTCGTTCTCAAAATCGAGGACGGCCGCGGTAAGCACGCCTTCATCGGTCTCGGATTCAACGAGCGCAACGAGGCCTTTGATTTCAATGTCGCCCTTTCGGACCACGAGAAGTACCTGAGGAGAGAGAACGACAAGGAGGAGGGTGAGGACGAAGATAGCCACATCGACATACATCCGGCAGTCAACCATCGACTAAAGGTGCTTGTTTGGATACTTGATTTAATATGCATAGTTTTGATTTATCTTTTCAACCTTTGTGAACTGCTAGTTCGTTTCCCGAGATCCAGATCATTTTCCTCGTGAATTTGTTATAGTTGTCCTTTCCAATTCTAAACAGATGAACGTGGAAATACACATTGGGCGTATATTGCAATCGATATTTGGAATTGGAGTCCTTTGGGCTGAATGTTAGTTGGTGTAGCATCTGCACTTCAGTTCTATGGACAGAAATTCTTTTGCAGAGCTTGCCCTTTTTTACTAGACACCTTCAATTTTGCAATTATTCAACTCACTAAGTTATGTAATTACAATGTCAACTAGTCAGTGCAACTTTTAAAACTAAAAATATTGTTTATATTAGCCTTGATAAAAAAGGAGGATACTATTTCAAAATTATTTCCTTTCTATTTTTCTGCACTGGTAATCGAGGTTGTTTAGATTTATCACCTATAATGACTACCAAATTACAGATTATTTCCAAATTTCTAATCGTTACTAATAATACTAAAATAATAAAATTTAGTGCTTAACTGCCATGCTGACAATTGTGCTCTCTTAAATCATTTGAATAACCACCCCTCTACACCTGCAAGACTTTTCTATAGTTAAGGGATCTCTTTCTATTGATTATTAAATTAAATGTAAACTAGATCTATTAGCTTCTTCCCATCTAGTGTATTTAGTCTATTTCAAAGATTATTAAGTTAGATGTGTATTAGTAAATTTGATTGGAATAGATAAGTTGATTGAAATTGAAGGCGCTATGTGATTTTGTAAGTATGTGCTAATGTGATGGAGCACTGCAGTACATATGCATCTGGATTAATCTGACCTAAATTTTTTTTTTTGACAGCAGTGACAATTTTCAGGTCATGTGTTTGCCAAAGTAATCTCTTCCCCTTTACTTGTTTTATATAAAGTTCGGTCAAATTTTGTCAAATTCCTATAAGAGCCTGCTAAAGAGTATGCATTATAATGAAGATTTTTCGAATATTAGCTATAGGCAAATGGATGTTTAATAGGAATTCCCAGACCTGCTCACCCAATCTTCCACAAGAATGTGTTCCCTACTTGGGTTGGTAATAAATGTTAGCAGCAATAGTAGAATAGGGTTGCTAGAATCAGCTGATCCATCAAGCCGTCTCAGAGAAAAAGATGATACTATCTAGATTGTGAACAACTAGCAAATATAGAATACAACATTGTGCGAGTTAATCTAAAATCATAAGTCATATGTATAATGCCTAACCCTATTGGTGAAAAAATAAACATAATTTATTTAAAAATATATAAATGTAATAGATATAACTTACAGTAACATGAGAAACAGATAAAAAAAACTTTAATAATCCCTTTTCAGCTTTGTCCTTAACTTTTGTTTACATGATAGTTGTTTCTATTATTTGTATTAGGCACCAAATAAAGTATTTCCAAAAAATATTACTTAAATGACTAAAGATGTTCCTCCCATTTTGTGTAATAATGAATATTTTGAGAAAGTAATCAATGACTACCTTAGGAAATTTATCCTTTTAATTTCAGGACAGATATCTGCCATGTAACCGTCATGTTTCAAAGATTGGTACATGAGAATATGAAGTATCTGAACTTCAATATAAGTCCATAGGCTCAGTGGAAACCTCATTAATATAAACATTTCCATCGCATACTAAACAAGGGTTTACATCTGGATTGTGATTTATACCTGATTTAACTAGACTAACCAGAGACCAAAATGGAGACAAGACTGACAGATGAGATTGCAAGAATGATATTTTGTTAGGTTCTGTTAGAATATTTCTTTTTCACAGGTTCCAATAAGGGATGGATGCCTATTAAAATTGTCTGAATAACAAAGGCATACATTCATGTATTTGTGTAACCTTCAGATCATTCTATCTCTTTCGGCAACTGTATGACTTCAACTGATAACTGTGAATTATGCATTATGATTTATGATGTCTCTCCCTTAACTATGCCTTCCACTTACATGGTTTCATGAATTACTAAGCCCCTAAAAATCTACTTATGTGCTTTACCATGATAAAGCATGCCAATTAGATATCTCCAATGTATGTGAATTCTTTGATTTTGTACCTAAATGAATATTGTTAAATGAATACAATCATCAGCAAATGGTTTTCACTTTTTTGTCTTCTCATTTTGTGTTTTTTGTTTTAATCCTTGAAGGTGTAACTTCATAGGAAAAAAAGAATATTGCTTTTGTCGTGTGAGCTCTCACTTATAGTTCATTTCTTTGCTTTTTTTCTTCTTATTGTTTCTTTGTTCAAGCTTCTGTCAAACAACATTTATAAAATTGAAATTGATACAAGAGTAATAACATGATTACACAGAACATACTAATGCTTTCAAATTAAATTTAAAGCAAAACCTGCAACCCATATTGAGACTTCAATGACATCAACTCAGTGTAAGTTTGATCTTCTTGGTTAGAGCTTCTTGTGTATTCAAGTTTCTTGTTTGATCGATTGAAATCTTTTCCAACTTTCATAAGAGTCCATGTAGTGGAGATATGTAAGCTGAACTGCAGTTGATGGAACATGGTGAATGAACTCATCTGATCTGTTATCAGAATGTCCCTATTATATAACTCAACTTCATCTCACCCTATCTTTATTCACAACTTTATTTCACCTATCAGAATTGCACGCCACACTGATTGGAGATTTGTAAGCTGAATTACAGTTGATGGAACATGATGAATAAACTCATTTGGTTTGTTATCAGAATGCACCCATTAGATAACTCAACTTTACCATATTTTTTTCAGTTCATATTACTGTTAATTTTCTTTTGGCAATAATTTTTAATCAGCATGATTATTAGCATAACCAAGAATCAAAATCAAAGACAAATCCTCAGTTTGATGCTTTCTATAAACAAGTCTTCTAAAATTTGCACAATGGGTCTCTATAAATATATACAAACTGATTGCCCAGAAAAAGTGGAGTGGAAAAAATTAATACTACTTCTCCTACAATATTATGCATATCCAAGGAGCAAAGTTGTTAAATCACAAAGAAAAATAGTGGAATCAGTCACTTCATTTTCGTTAGAAATCTTTTCCATTCATTTAATTCGATGGGAAGTCTTGCATGATAAGTCACTCTAAGAGAAACCTTGCTTGTTTCCGAATCTTTGTACTCTGCATTAATATTCTCTTCATATATAAAGATTCTGTTTCTGATTTTTCATCTCATCTTTGATGCCCATCAATGTATGCAATGCTCTTGTTTCTTCTATTTCATATCACACTATTTATTCGATGTTTAGGAAGGAGAAACCATTCGCATAAATGTGAAGAATAAAACATCTAGTGGAGGAGGCATGCTTTCAACTGCTGGCTTAACTGGAGGACCCTCGAACAAGCCAAAAGTTGGTACACTTCTTGCACCTCCCCCTGGTAGTGCAGGGAAGATCAAGTCCCCTCTTCCACCACCACCTAATGATCCTGCAACTGCTAGGATGGCCTCAGGTCATAATGCTGGACTGAAGGCTCCTGAGGAATCTACAGGCCTACCTGTTGATCCTTTGTCCGATTTTTCTGCCATTGAGGTATGATTGTTTATTTTGCTTTGTTTATTCAATCACAAACTTTCTAGTAGACGTGCCTACTAATAAGTGTGTTTAGGGGATACAAATAAATGGCATCCTGTCTAATTTACTACCAGAATTATCAATCTATATGCTGGTATTTTTTTGTATCGCCACTAACTTCTGTCTATATGCAAATGGGCGAAGACAGTTAATTTGAAGCTACCAGAATAATTGAAAATTTGCCTTCTTCTAATTCTCTTTGATTTACTGTTTGTGTAATAATTGTAAAAGGTTTCTTGAACTACGGACACCCATAAATAATAATAAAGGTCTCTAGAAAAATCTTTTATGGAATTTCTGGAAGGTTTAGTTTTTTCCCATGTGGATCACATCTGGCTTTTCATTCTAAATGCTCTATTTTTTCAGAATGACTGAATATATTGTATTCATGATGCAAGTAAAGATTATTTGTTTCTTTAGTAAATATAGATGGTTACCTCCATTGTGCTTGCAGAGAAATCTACCTTCTTCAACCAAGCCAGGATCTAATAAGAATACTGCATCTGGGTGGGCGGCATTTTGAGTCAAAATGAAGCTTACTGATTTGAGTCATGGTATACACGAAGAGAATGGTACACATGTCTAGGCTCTAAAGCCTCAGTTTTTCTTGTTTGGCTGGTAATAATTCCAGCGTAATTATCCATGCTTATTTGTGCCGTGTATTGGATTCTCTAGGGCATGCTGCGAATTATTCTTCTATCTGAACTTATTTTGGCCGGATGAAGCTTTGTAAACTACATTTAGTCCATCTATATACAAGTTATTGTTAAAATTTCTGATATTTTCATTTGATCCATGTGTGTATGATGCATTGTCACCCTATACAGTCTATGTTAATATTCTCTGGATATCCAGACTATAATGGTATGCATCCTGAACAATTTCCTTGGCAGTTAGCGGATATCAGTTTTTGCAGATATGGACACGTACGGCCGGCCCGTATATTCAGGTTATCTTTGGTGTTCCCAAAATGAGGTGTTTAGCATTTTTGATCATTGAAGTATGTTTTTTTTTCTTATCTAAATGTTGTTTTGCTCCTTTGTTTGTTTTGCGTAGAGACATTTGGTCATTGGCTCATAACTATAACCATTTCTGAGGCATTTGATGATGCTTACAAAAATTAGTAGTTTATGATAGATATCTTATTAAATTCTCATGATTGCACATGCACATCTATATGTATATATTATTTGTTTGAGAACTGAACATTATTACTCATCATTGTCGCGTTAGTGTGTTTAAATGATGATCTTTGAGAAACCGAGCCATTCGACTCATTTCTGTGCTTCCATCTATATAAGTCTACACTCCTTTTGATAAAGAAATCTGAGAAAATAGATAGTTGTAGTTCTTGTTGTCTTCGATCTGTATTAAACGCCACTTTGACACTATTATTTGTGGGTTTTTTTTTCTGGATTTCTTTTCTAATGTCTGAGGATTAATTCTTTTGATATTATATTTGCAAATTCTTTGGATATCTTGTATGTGATCTTTTAAGATTTGGAATGAGGTATTGGGATCCACGTTCCATCCAAGAATCTTCTTCCACTAAACTCATGCTTCTATAAAAAAAAGTTCTATACGAGTTTTTTTCTCTCTCTAAGTTTTCGAAAATTTATTTGTTCTGCATATAAAGCCAATATTTAGGTTGGATTAATGGCTTTACATAATCAGACATTAAGAGGTGAAGGAGGGAAAGGAAGGAAAGTACATCAAACAATCAGATGAACACGTTTATGTGCAAGTTCTTCCTTTCTTCGCTATCTTCGCAAAGATGTTTATGTTCTTTTAGAGCAATTTTAATCAATATATCAAAAATTTAAATTTGATGTCAAAATTGTACCATTCTTTTTTAATCCATATCTTACAACGTATCACCAAATTTGAAGATGCAGTTTACTTTTTTTTTTATTATATTATATAATTATATATAAAAATAAATATAAAATAATATATATTATTGTATTTAAAATAAATATAATATATATTATTAAAAATCATAAATAAAAATAAATTTATAATTATTAATTTTTTATTATTTATAGTAATATTAATTATTTATTATAAATATAAATTAAATATATATAATAACATAATTTAATTTTATTATACATATTTACAAATATTTAATTTATTATACATTTTATTTATAATATATTTAATATATTTTAATTATAATTATATTTATGCATTATTTAACTAATTTTAAAATGTGAAAAATTGACTTATTAAACATAAATAAAATATTAATTTTAAATATAATAATTATCATAAATTAATTATTAAATTAAAATATATGTCGATAATTAAATTAATAAATAAATGAATAAGAATAAATAGAATATTTTAAGAAATATCCTTTTTAGTGTGAAATGATGTGAATGGATTGGAATTGAAAGTGTTGAAATTGTACTATTTTGGTGTGAAAATAATACCAAATTTAATGATACGGATTGGAGATGGTCTTAGAACGTGCTTTTAGTTTAACGATTTTTGTATGAGTTTGATCGAGCATTGAATTCGATATGATGGAACGTGAGTGTCATGTATTTATTTCATCACATGCTCTATCTATTGATGCCTTAGCCCTTAGGTATGAAGATTTCTTGTTAGTTGAAGCATTGATGGCTGAATACTTTCACGTTCTAGTAGATATAACTTTGCCTGATATGATATGGAGACTTAGTTCCAATTGATTAATTTCATTTTTTTTTAAATATTGACTTCTATTTGACATTTTTGTATTTGTTTATATATTTATGTTTTTTTACTTTTATTATATTTCCTTTTGAAAAAAAATCTTATTTGTTCTTTATAAATTTATTTTCTCAAACTCTCTCTCTCCTTTCAAGAGTAAAAATTCGATTAAATCGAATAAATCGATCGAATTTAAAAATTCAATTCAGTTATTTCAAAATTTTAATTATATTTTTTAAATCGGTTAATTCAGTTTGATTTCAATTTTAAAATTTCTTATTCGATGAAATCACATAAATCAAATTAATTAAAATAAAAAATAATTTATAAATTTTTATCTAAGTAAATTTATAAATCTCTAACTAATTAGTAAATTTTTTATAATATTAAAAAATTGATTATTTTGATTAATTTGGTTGAAAATCAAATTAATTGAAATTTTATCGGTTCGATTTGTTTCATTTTTATTTGAAAATTTGATGGATTTAATTAGTTTAAAAAATTTTGATTCGATTTAATTTTGATTAATTCAATTTGATTTAATTTAACCAAATACTTAGTCCTATTTTCACATTAGAGTCAATTGTCTACTATACGATTCATCAACCAATTATTAAATTTTTAAAGCTTTTAAACTCCCGTTATGTGATATGATGGTTACATAGCTCTCAAAATATTTTAAAATTGTACCATCAGTGAGCTTTTAAGACCACTAATGAAGTTTTTTAATTAAAACTCATCGATATTTTATAATATTTAAAATTTTAATATGATTTGAATTAAAAGAGTTTTAAAAATTATTCTAATCGCATGGATAAATTTATGCTAATCTATTAATTTTGAATCTAATTCAGGATTTCTTTTGGGAGATATCGGGATGGAATTGGAATATAATAATATTTCATGCATAGGTTATTAAAAGTATAATAATTTTTTATTTAAAATAATTTTGAGATTTCTAAAATAGTAAATAAATTTTCGTCAACAGTTGGTGATGACTTTAGATTTCTAAATCAAGTTAATTGAACTTTTTACATATCTTTAATATAATCATATCCTCCTAGATTAATTTCATGAATAATTTTTAAAATTATCATAATTTTAAAATATTTTAATCCTGACATAAAAAATTTAGTAGTCGGCTAATAAAATCATAAACAATCAAGTATTAACTGCATAATAAATTTAAAATCAATTGATGCATTCAACTATTTAATAAAGATTGCTGATTCACAATCGGACAAAGGAGGAACATAACCAAAAATAATTATATACTTTTGAAAAATATGGAAATTAGATATGTATTTAAAATATTACGGAATTGTGATTGGATGAAATTTGGGGAAAATTTGTATGGAAATTATAATAAATTAATAAAAATACAATTTTAATTTTAATACTGAGGAGATATTTTGAAAGATAAAACAATTTTAAAAGGTCGTTAAAATTTAAACATGTTTTAGCAACCTTGTCACGTGGAAGAGTTTGTTGCCATAAAAGTGAATCAATTAGATTGCATGAGAAATTAATTGACAAGATATCTCGATGGTGGCCGTACCAGTTTAGTTAATAATTTATTTATTTATAATAAAATCATAATTTAATTATATTATTTTTTTTAAAGAAAAAAGTTTTGGTCGTGATGTAACCAATACATACAAATCACGTTCAAACGACTTAATCTATTTAATTAATCTGATTCAGATATCTATCAAATAATTAATTTATCAGGTAAAATTGTTTCTTTTTGAAAAGAAGGAATTTTTGTTATTCGAACAAAATTAAAATAAAATTAAACTATCAAAAAATTAAAGACAACTAACTATAGTTAAATTGATCATAAAATTATCGATAATTTCAAAATTAAATAAATGCGCGTTCTCTCTAGATAATGACGGAGTGGTTCCCACGTGGTACCCAGTTAACTAGAGAATGACACACTGATTATATTAGGGTAAAATATCAATTTCTTATATAACGGTCGTATATAAATTGATCCTATAATTTATCTTTCTTCCGATTTGAATTAAAAGAGTTTTAAAAATTATTCTAATCGCATGGATAAATTTATGCTAATCTGTTAATTTTGAATCCAATTCAGGATTTTTTTTGGGAGATATCGGGACGGAATTGGAATATAATAATATTTCATGCATAGGTCATTAAAAGTATAATAATTTTTTATTTAAAATAATTTTGATATTTCTAAAATCATAAATAAATTTTAGTCCAAAGTTGTTGATGACTTTAGATATCTAAAAAATATATAAATCAAGTTAATTGGACTTTTTACATATCTTTAATATAATCATATCCTCTACATTAATTTCATGACTAATTTTTAAAATTATCATAATTTTAAAATATTTTAATCCTGCCATAAAAAATAGAAAAAATTTAGTAGTCGGCTAATAAAGTCATAAACAATCAACTGTTAACCGCATAATAAATTTAAAATCAATTGATGCATTCAACTA
>JBBMKF010471771.1:0-10464 GCA_037834155.1 Curcuma caesia | reverse complement strand
TGTATTTTCTTCCACTCTTTTTGGTCCCTTGTAAGAAGAGAACGACGATGCCAACTACGAACTTAATTACCTCGACAATTAGTCGTAGATGCAATGGTAGGGACGAGCACAGTGACTTACCATAGGTAGGGATGGTGACTAATGAAGAGGAAATGTCATACAATTTATGTTCAACTTAGATCGAGGTCTTATACCTTTATCATGGTGGCTCTTTTCTTGTGTTGCTTTGGACGGTTGGTTGTCGAAGGAGGAAGAAGATGAATTCGAGTAACTCACTTTGGAAGCAAGGATAACTTCGCTAACTAATTACCTTAGTGATGAAGATGAATGATTTTATGTAAAAGAAAGAAGTGTTAAATGTTGGTTTAATCGACCTTAGGTTAAGATTAACCAGGTTGACTAAGTTTGAGTTGACTCGAGTTGGATTTCGATGTTTAATCAATATGTTAGTTCGATGTCAAGTAAATCAAGGTTGATTGGATACTTGACAATAGACGAAAGTTCAAATGGGTCAAGGTTGATTGAACATCTAGTAATCGAAAGTCCAACAGAAAGTTGAAAAGAGGAAAGTCCATGTTAAAACCGATGGAATCAACATATCTCCACAATGGTTTGATATTGTCTACTTTGGATCTAAACCCTCATGATTTTATTTTTGAGTTGTACCCAAAATGTCTCATATCCTAATAGTCCAAGTGGATTAAGGTTGATCAGACACTTGGTGATCAAAAGTTTAACAGAAAGTTAGCAAGAGGAAAGCCTGAATGGGTCAAGGTGTACCAGACACTTGGCACAAGATGAAAAGTCTAAGTGGGTCGTGGATAGAGCTGTCAAACGGACTAATCCATTTAAAACTCATCATATGACGGAGTGGGACAGGCCGACCCACTAACTTGGAGGGTTAAAAAATCTCCAACCCAACCCAATTATCCAAGACGGGTTGCAGGTTAGGCGGGCCAACCCACAGACCTCTTAAAAAATAAAATAAAAATAATATTAAAATTTTTAAGTTTGGATTACAGTTTATAAACGGGTCAAGTTGAAATTTTTAAGTTTGGATTGCAATTTAGACGAGTAAAGGCTACTAATTCATTGAGTTTTCTACTTTAATTTTAAAATTTGAAGAAAAAATAAATGTTCTCAACCCTCGAGCCAACCCAAGCCCGCCACGGGCCATCCACATGAACCGCGGGCCTAGGCGGGTTGACCCACCTTAACCCACCTGAAAATAGGTTGATAAAATTTCAACACACCTCACCTAAATTGTTTGGCGGGGTAGGCCAATCCGATGGGCCTAATCCAAATTGACAACTCTAGTGATCATAGAGGACTGGACACTTGGTGGTGACGGAAGTCGTGGCAGGTTAAGGTTAACCAGATGTTGGGCAATAAAAATTCCTAACAAGTCAAAGTTGATTGGATGTTGGGCAATGAAAAGTTATAGCAAGTAAGGTTGACCGGATGTTAGGTAATAAGAAGTCCTAGCAAATCACGGATGACTAGATGTTGAATAAAGAAAGTCATGGTAGGTTAGGATCAATCGAATACCAGACAAGATGTAAATTCGACCTTAACAAGGTTGAAATTAGAAATTAACAATTGATTGCCAATTTGACTAGGATTTATCAATCGATTGGTCAAGTAAAATAGTCGTTCTATAGTTTTAAACGGTAGAATTTGACATAATAATCGATTGGTAAGTAAGATCAATCGATTGGTAGACGGAAATAAATCTGATTGCAATCCTAGAAAAGGGGGTTTCATGATCATTTGAAGATGTCAGTTCTTAGAGATTCCAGAGCAAAGTGTTGGTGCATTTCCGGATCAATAAGAGGCTATTCCAAGCAATAAAAAATCATCCAAAGCAAGGTTTTATTGTGAAGTCATTTTCAATTTTATTTGTGTTTGTGTTTACTTTTCTTATTATGTTATTGTAAGAACAAGATTGTAAGATGCTTCTTTGCCTCCAGAAGTTATCTAAAAAGGGTGGATTTCTTAGTGGAGAGAGATCGTAGGAGTAGATCCTTAGATTAGTCGCATTAAGAAGGTGGATAGTAAGTAAAACTAAGATATTGTGCATATGACGTCAAGGTTGATTCAAGAATTCTAATACGTAATTAAACGACGACCACGATATCAAGACGAGAAGCAATCGAAGCTATTCACCCCCTTAGCTCGCATGAGTCTTAAAAAGTGGTATCAGAGAGTTCTTCATTGGATTAACCTCCGTTAGAGCACGAGCTAGAGGTAGAAGATAAAGCCTCAGATTTTGAAGGGGTCAAATGGAGTTTAACGACGGTCTTGGATATGATATTCGAGTTCCACCACTATTTGGATTAGGAGGCTTCAATCTTTAGAAATCAAGAATGAAAATTTCTTGATGATAAACAATATATATAGTGCAATAGTTTGCTCTGATGGAAGGTTTTGAAGCTCTAAGAAATACAAAGGGAAAACCTCTTTGAAAGAACAAATGGAATGAGGAACAAGTTTATAAATATGAGGTAAATGAAAAAGTAACTAAATTGCTAGTTAATATTTAATCTAATAATATTTTGTGCAAGATAGGTATTTGTCAAGATGTTAAAAAGCTATGGAATAAGTTGGACAAGCTCCATGAAGATCTATCATTGGCACAAAGTAAAGACAAACCCAAGGAGGGAGATTCGTTGATACTAGAGCATGATGATTCAGAGGTTGAGAGGTGTTCAACATTCAAGGAGAATATTTTGAAGAGGCATCTACATCAAGGATTGAGGGGCAGCATAGGCCATTGGCATTTGAACAAGAAGAAACCTCAACTTCCAGAGCCGATGAGGAAGCTTGTACCATCTGTACGAGCGAAAAAAGCTCAAATTATAAAGATAAGACAAGCTCAATTTGTAAAAAATAAAAATCATATAATATGCTTTGAGTGTGGGAAGAAATGACACTGCAAGAGCAAGTGTCCAAAATTAGTCAAGAAGAAGGTTAAGATGACACCCAAGGTGATGACTAAGATCCTGACAAATCAAGGTTGACCGGATACTGAGCAACATGAAATCCTAACAGGTCAAAGTTAATCGGATGATAGGCAACGAAAAGTTCTGACAAATCAAGGTTGATCGGATGTTGGACAACAAGAAGTCCCAATAGGTCATGGATAACTAGATATTGAGCAACAGGAAACGAATTTATATTATTTTATCACAGAATTTGATGATGATTTATTACCCATGAAAAATATTTCATTATAAAATTTATCACAAAAAAATTTTATGATAAATTGTTTTTTAAAATTCATTGTTAAATTCGTCGTAAAAAACCTAATTTTTTTATCAACGGAACTTGGACAAGGCGAGGAATCTAGTTCGGGCAAAGAAAGTTTCAAGGCCTAAAGCCTGAGCAATTGCAATCCCATTTGGTTAAAACTTGAACAAGTTTTTAGCGCATAGATGTATATATTGAGCCAAGAGGTTGGAGGTTTAAAGGATATGTGGAACCTCAAGTGAGGAAGGTGGTGCAATTCATAAGAGATTTGATACGACTATAATAACTAATATGGGTAAAGACATGATCCACCATCTTAATTAGTAAACTTTTAGATTATTGGCGTGTGCATGATAGAGACTTCATATTGTGTGAATGAGATTTTATGTGAGGGAGTTAATTAGGCCAAAACATGGGATTCACATTTGTCTAGTCAATTAGATATTCAACATATATATTATGGACATATATGTTCTTAAATATCCAACAGATAAAGAGCTGGAAGATAACAAATCGATCTTTAGGGAGCTAGTATCGATCCAACAGACAAATCTAGTCATCATAGAAAGAAACCTCATGCCAAAAGAAGCCCATGCAAAGAGAAGATATATATATAAGGATGTGCTCAAGTAATATGCATTTCCACAAGGTTGATTAATCAGTTACATTATTTAGAAAATAAAAGCACACACATATGCACACGAACTAGGATTAGTCGACCGATCGATTGGCATATCGATCATAATGAAGTTATTACCTAACTAAACGTCAACAGATTCATGGAATTAAACTACTGTTTTCTCTGAATAAACGAGCTGCTGGGAACGACGTCTTGCAGGAGACCGTAATCCGGGAGCTGAACCGAAGGCCGCATGCCGATCATCATGCTGTTGCCGGCGGCGTTTGCTCGCTGCACGCTGCTGAGTGCTCGCACTTGCTGCAGGAGCTGCTGCTGGCGGTGCTGTTGCTGTTGCTGTTGGTGGTGGTGGATTAAGTTCAACGGCCGCACCGTGAACTGCAGCAGCTGCGGCGGCGGCGGCGGCGGTGGCGCAGCTGGTAAATAGTGTCCTCGAGGAGTCGCCGGGCTCGGGTGGTCGTGCTTCCCTTCGTAGGTCGTGATCACAGTGGTCGGATCTTGAAACGATCTCTCCACTCTCTTCTTCACCGGGCACTTTTGGGCAGTGCAACGATAGTAACTTCTGTAATAATTAATTAGTAGATTAGAGCTTAATTAATTAATTAGGAGGATATATATTTCATGTGTGAATGAATGTAGAACCTTGGAAAAGGGCTATTTTTTACTGCTTTTTGGCCGTATTTTCTCCACCTATAGCCGTCTTCCAGATGATCGACGTCGCTCTTGGTCATGAAGGCGAAGCGAGGCTCCCTCTGCCTCTTTTCTCCCTTTTTCTTCGGCTTGTTCCTGCACCATCAAAACCCTAAAGTTTGACCGGAGGCCTCAAAGTTTGCTTTTGTTAGGCGATCGAAGTGTGAAAGTTACTCTGCGTGACTTCCTTCCACGATCGACATGGTGAATCATAGATTTGGAAAAAGAGAAAAAAATCCAGTGATCGACTTACAGTTTGAGCTTAGATTTGTCTGCGTCAGTCGCCGGTTCTCGGTGTTTTATCTCCCCGTTGATGGCCTCCACCGCCTCCTCCTCCAGCTTCACCCCTTCTAGCGCCTCCATCGACGACGACGACGACGCTGAACAATTGGCCGACACCGGGGACCCACCTCCGGTCGACGGGGTCGCTATGTGGTTCCCCCACTTGGCGCCGCTGTAGTCCGCCGCCATCTCTCCGCCAGCGAACCCGGCGTCCGGCTGCTCCCAGCACGACGCGTCGAAAGGGGCGCCGCCGGAGGCCAGCAGCATGCCGTCGTTCCAGTAGTAGTCGTCCAAGGTGGCGAAGCCCTGCAGGCTATCCGCGGCCGCCCTTTTCCCGGCGGCCGGAAAGATCGGCGACAGGTCGTCCCTGTCGAGGTGGTAGTCGAAGAGGTCGCCGCGATCATCGCCGCCGCCGGACATCGGTGGAAAAGCGAAAGGAGAGAGAAAGAAGACGAGAGAAGGGAAAAGTATGTGGGTTTAGACTTACTCGCCGACCATATGAATCACTAGCTACGTTCCGATTTCCTTTAGATAGATCATCAGTTATTATATTTATATCGACGGTATCAAAGAAAAAGAGGTGGAATAGTCCACGGTCAACAAGAGAAGCTGTCGATGAGTCAGCGGCAACCGGCAACCGGCAACCGGCGGTCGGTCACGTGCCCGGGCGAGAGAGTCAAAAGTACCGTAGAAGATCTCTCCTTGGATTCTCCCGCCACGTGCCGGTCTACAACAGGTCACCCGTACAGCTGACCCACCATGACGCCCCGCGCGCGTCACGCGGTGGGGACCACGGAGAGATTGCAGCAGCGATATCTAACGTTGGATTACGATCCGGCGGCGCTCATAATCTATATATATACATCAAGATTTTTGCTATTTTTGGAAAATCTAAAAGCCACCCACCCACTTCACCATTTGAAGCCATGCACAATTCGGTGGTGGAAAACGGAAATCCGATTTCTTTGTTTTTAAGTAATTGTTGAATAAGAAATATAATTATGAGATATTTCAAAGTTTATTTCTCAAAAATGTCAAAACAGTAAGGTTGACTGGACGACACTGATCATAATTCGATACTTTAAAATTTACTTTTGGAAAAAATCAAAGGAGATGTGGAGCTAGAAGTTGACGCCTCAAAAGTTTCCAGAAGTAAAAGAGATCATGGGGAGTCGAGAGCTTGAGATTGTTGACCAGATAACAGAAGAAGTCAAAACTGCTTTCGATCGTTATGTTTGGACTTCTCATTTCTTGTTAAGATATCAATAATTAATGTGTATTTAATTTCCTACTAACCACTGTTTTACCTCCTCTTCTTCTTCTTCTTCTACTACTCCATATATATTCTGCAATCCTGAAATTAACGTATCGATCAAGGCGATCGATGTCTGATGGGTCTTCCTGAAGCATAGAATCATCGTTAGGTTAATTTCAGTCATCTTTTTCAATGACAGAAAGTTGCACCTCTTGTAAAGATCCCATGCAAGTTGCTGGAGTCAAGACTGGACTCGGTCTAAGATTTCTAGAGCCTTGGACCAGCCAATACGATTCTCGCATGCAGTGCGTCTTTCATGAGTAAATTAAAAAAAGGCAGCAAGTTGAGAAAAGTTTCAGGAATTAAATCAAAGGAAGAAGGTCAAAGGGTGATCGATCGAGTTGAGAAAATTTGCTTTTGACTTCTCTCCTCCTCCTCCTCCTCTTCCTCTTCCTCTTGAGCAATCCTTTCACACTGTGTGCTTAGCTTGTTGTTCAATGATTAGCTTGTGATCAAGAGGAGGAAGCTAAGGAAGCCCCCACTTCACATGGGAGACATAATTCAGAGGGTTCCTCGAAAGAAAACTTGCTCAGGCAATGATCAGTACTCGTCGTAGAGATAGCTAGCTAGAACGAGTCAATTCCCACTGTAATGTCAGATTCAGCATGCACTGCCCTATGTCATCACTCCCTGTTTTTTCCTTCTTCATTTTGTCGGATAATTTATAGATAAAAAGAGTGTTTGCATGTCTTGACATGCATGAAAATTGAACCTCATTTATTAATTCTTCGCCAAGCTAGACATGCATGAAAACAGACAAACAGTACTAGCTAGTCTCGATCGTATGTTCATGATGATAATAAAAGACAGCTGCAAAGTTGGCATTGGATTCGTGCGATCCTCACTGATAAAAGCAGGAAGCAAGCATGCATGCATGCATGCATGTCCTTGAAGCTCATAATTGAATTGTCTGAGAAAGAGTTGAAGAAGAAGAAACAAGAGAGCATATATCCAGTATCTGAAAGCCGGCAGTGAGCGATATGCACCAGGCAACTTCCTGTTGCTACAGTCATCGTAGATGCCATAAGATTAAATTTCTGTCTCTTCTGTGGCACGGTGGCAGTGTCATGAGCAACCTTTCGATCTCTCTCACTCTGGGCGTGCACTGTAATGGAGGCTGATCGAAGGCGAAGATATGTCTTTCAGCATGGCCACTTCGAGTGGTGAGATCACCATTCACTGATGTCCTGCTTCGATAAGCGTGGTGTCAGCGAGAAGAGCGAGTCTCTTAAATTCTAGTGCCAAAGTTTTGCATCCAGTGAGAACTTGTCTTCTTCGAGCTATAGCTCGTAAAGTTGAATGCAGACTTCAGTTTCTGCTTGCTGCCACGCCATCTCAGAGTTGTTAAGGATAAAGAACAAAAGGAGAGGATCCACTTGCAAGCATAAAGTAGTGTAAAACTAAGAACAAAAAGAAATAAGTGGAGTACTGATGATGAAGATCGATGTGGGAAACAGAATCTGACTTAGAATTGAAGACAGACAGAGAGAGAGAGAGAGAGAGAGAGAGAGAGAGAGCTTAATTCTGATGATGATGGATTAGGTTTAGATATGTTCTTAAGTCAAAAGAGGTTTATGAGTTAGAAGATTAATTAAAGATGATGATCATGCAATTTAGAAAAGAAAAGGGAGATGAAATATATATATAATGAACTTTTAATTGGAGTGTTTACTTAAAAGATCATAATTAAAGCGAGGATTATAACTTGGACCTTAGGGTATAATTAATATTGTTCCATTTGCTTGATGTCTAGTTGGTTCATTTGGATGAATAAGTTCCAAGGATAAATTAATGCGTAAGTAGATAGGTGGATCTATTATATTCTTAGAATAATGGATTAGTTAGTAATTATCGATTCAAGGATAGAGATTCGATTTGTCCCTTATTAGTCCACCCAAGTAAACAGATCGAGGGAGGATGAATGAGGATAATTACTTTTGGGCAAAAATCAAAAGGACATCCTTTATTTTTAAAATCATATGATGCTCCATTTTGATTTTTTATCAAAATGACACTACACTCTCATGTATAGTTATCTAACAGATAAGCTTTGAAAGATCATAACTTTTATCTCAGATTGAACCATAGGACGCACAATACATTAAATTGAAGTTCATTCAGAGATCTATTTTATTATTGAGTATAACCTATAACAACCCAATCATAGGCCCAAAAATATCGTTTAAAGATTTTTTAAAGACTCAAAATATTTTAGTCCTCTTTCTTTAAGATTATTTTTCAAGTTGTAACAGCTATGATTTCATGCTACTACAACGTTGTAATTGTAGTAGCTACTAAATTATAATTAACTGCTGCAACTATAAGCTACAATATAATTGTAATTTGTATATCGTAGTTGCTATAACATATGTAGTAGTTGTAGTTTCGTAACTACAACAATGCGTCCAATCGATTTAGGATTTAGGTGAAAATTATAGATGAGATAATAATAGGAATAATACTGGAATATAATTATGTTATTTAATGTGGGGATGTTTTTTTATCAAAAAATCAAAGTGAGGAAAAATAAAGTGTATTTTTTATTTTTGTCCATTACTTTTTTACTTATGTCCTTATCTCTAATTGTGCACCCATAAAATCAAGTTCTCTAGTTTCCCCTGATATTGTAGATTAAAAAAAAATTCAATTTGAAAAATAATAGATTAATCGAGTTAAGCAAGCCCCACGGACTATTTAAATCGAATGATCGAGCGAGTCTTTGTTCCTCTTTCTTCCAAGTAAATAAGAGAAATTATCAAAATTTTCTTTCTTATTTATATGTATTTTTTTCATTATCGTTTAACTTATATATAAATAAATAAATAAATATATATATATATATATAAACTCTTAAAAATAATAAAATGTTTTTTATTTTTCAATCCTTTTCCAGCCTACTGGGCCCTCTTGGGCCCGGGTCAAAAGGGCTGGTGTATCATATTGACATTTATAATTAAAGTCAACTCCTAATTTGTATATATATTTGGGCTAGATCGTGTCGCCATTAGTTTTATGTTTGTCGATTATGTTTCAGATTAAATTGTATTATATGGCTGTGTCTTTAAATTTGTTTGGTTAAAGTCGATTTCACTAAGTTCTTGAATTAACTAGACGACGATAAAATAAATCTCTTGTTGACTTGTAGATCAGCGGATCTTCTATTTGACCGGAGAATAAGTCAAAGTCAATCTCTGAACAGGACAGGTCTATC
Organism: Curcuma caesia; assembly: GCA_037834155.1. Taxonomy (NCBI): domain Eukaryota; kingdom Viridiplantae; phylum Streptophyta; class Magnoliopsida; order Zingiberales; family Zingiberaceae; genus Curcuma; species Curcuma caesia. The sequence continues at coordinate 1,080 of JBBMKF010471771.1, read as the reverse complement.
ACTGTAGATTGTTCTTGGCCAACTTACCAAAAATATATATTTTATAATTAAAAATTATTAAAATATAATAAAATTTATAATGAGAATTATCAAAAGTACTCTAAACAATTTTAGTGTTTAAATATATAAAATTGCTTCAAAATTACTCCACCAATTTTATTAAAACTGTTCTAATCATATTTGACTATCAAATTAAGCTAATATTAACTAAATTATAATAATTTTTTATCGACGTTTAAATAATTTATTTAATAATTTTAAATATATTAGATAACTTTAACTAAAACTATTATAATAACTTTATTTTTATATTTTTAAAAATAAAATATAGGGTAATAAATGTAACGAGTACCTTTTTAATTTTTTTTCCTTTAAATTAATTATATAACTAATCACATAAGTACTTTATAATAATTAAATAAAAATCAAAAGAGCTGTTCACATTGTTTAAAGAATTATGAGACATAATTAAATTAATTATGACAGAATATAATTATTAAATTAGGTAAAGATTAAATTTTGATGAAGCTTAAGCCTTCATTTTATATTGTTTTATATATCTTAATTATAGAAGTTACTATTTAACTGTTATAATATAATAAAATATAATATTTTATTCTAATCAAAGTTATTATAATATTAATTTTTTAAATAAATTTATTAAAATTAATTAAATTCTATTAAAATCATTTTAACTAAGTTAAAATCACTTTCACACTTTAACAATTAGTACAATATTGTTATAGCATTAACTATAATTATTATAACAACTAGTCAATGTTATTATAAAAAATTTTAAATAATTTTGATTAAATTGATAAAAATATTATGATATAATAATGTGCTATGTATAACAATTTTCATCAAATTTTATATTTTATTCTTAAAATAAAACATATTATAGAGTATTTATTTGATTTATTTATTTTAATAAAAATGAAGCGATATTTTTGTTTTTAGCAAAAAGGTCTGTCTACATTGCGTGGACTTTGGACTTGCTTGTGAAATAAGGCATGAATTTTTCTGGACTAAAATGCAAAATGCGCATTCAAAAGCCAATCAAAGCGCGTCCTCAGCTCA